>LPNX010158956.1:466021-666056 GCA_001517045.1 Pseudotsuga menziesii | reverse complement strand
TCATATTTATTTTCAGAATATTTCTTTAGATGAGGATATTTTTCCAAACGATCAAGCTGTCTCTCAATGGACTGGTCATTTTTATTAGTCTCAAGAAAAATGGCATCTCTGGAAATAACAAACTTCTTGTTTACCTCATCATATAGACGGTATGCCTTGGAGTTTTCTTCGTACCCCAGGAAAATGCATTTTCTGCTTCGAGCACCAAGCTTGTTTCTTTGCTCCTTTGGAATTAAGGCATAACAGGTGGAACCAAAAACTCTGAGATGCCTGACTGAAGGGAGATGGCCAAACCACATTTCATGTGGAGTCTTGTTATCAAGAGCATTTGAGGGACTTCTGTTTCTCAAATAGGCTGCACATTTCACTGCATCACCCCAAAACATTAGTTTTACGTTCTTAAAAAACATCATTGAGCGTACCATATTCATTATGGTTCTGTTCATTCTTTCTGCTACACCGTTTTGTTGAGGATTGTAGGGAACTATAGTCTGATGTGCAATTCCATGTTGGCGAAGATAATCTTCAAAATCATTTGAAGTGTATTCTTTCCCATTGTCAGTGCGAAGTGTACCAATTTTAGATTGTGCTTGTTTTTCTATCAATGCATGAAAGCCCTTGAATGTTTGAAATGCTTCTAATTTTGTCTTTAATGAGTAAATCCAGCACATTCTTGAGTAGTCATCAACAAAGGTCATAAAATACTTATTCCCATTGGCAGAAGGAGTTGGCATTGGGCCACATAAATCAGAATGCACTAATTCTAATTTCCTACTTGCTCTGAAATTAGATTCATGGAACGGCAGCTTACTGTGTTTCCCTAATATACATGCATCACATTTGCTCTTCTCTTTGGGAATGGTGGGAAAACCAAATACACCATTCTTTATCAACAAATGAAGACTGTTATAATTCAGATGACCAAATCTTGCATGCCACAATAAACTTGATGACAAATTACCTTCTCCATGCTGAGAGAGGTAGGCATAGTTATGAACCCTTGCAGATGAACCCTTTAGCTTCAGCAGCTTCCCATCTTCGTATCCAGTCATGATGACTTGGTTGTCAGAGGACTTTCTTATTTCTACAATTCCATCAAACATGTGGATGGAATTGCCTTGCTGTCGAATCTGCACCAAGGATAGTAGGCTTCTCTGCAACTCTGGAAGATACAGAACATTCTTCAATAAGAAATCAGGGAATCTAGGCATCTTCAGCCGAATGGTGACCATTCCCTTTGGTTTAAGACTTGACTTATCTGCAAAGCAAAGTATGCCATTTATTGTTTCATTAAGTTCTTCAAAACAGTCTTTTCTAAAATTCATGTGTGATGTTGCACCAGTATCAAGTAGCCAACAATCTGTGTAAGATGAAAGTGAAGTCATTTCATTAATACCAAGATTACAATGTGCAACAATACAATGATCAGAATCTGAAGATTTACTAGCATCTTGGTTCTTATTGTCATCTTTCTTCTGGTTATGTCTGTCTTTGATGGAGTCCCACGAAGCCCAACACTGATCTGTTGTGTGTCCAATCTTTCCACAACGCTTGCACTTCAAATTTGATCTTTTGCTGGAGTTGTTTCTGCCTCCTCTACCTCTGAAGTTTCTTCTTCCTCTACCTCTCTCGCTGCTTTCTCCTTTGGGATGATCTTTGGATTGGTATTTTGTGTGGTTCTTTGCTTTTTGAGCAAAGCAAAGTGATTCTCCAGAATGCTCGGTTGTCTTCTTACCAAAAGCTTTCTCTCTGTCAGCTATCTTCTCTACCAGGGTGTCAAATGTCAGTGATTTGAACTTGTCACTTGCTTGCAAAGACTCAAGATAGTTGGAGTGAGAAGGATACAAAGATTTTACAAATGCTGCAAGGGGAAGATCTGGTTTCATACCAGTGCCTTGAATCTTGTGCATGATAGCTTTGATTTCAGAGGCAACTAACATGGGATCATTGTCTTTTACTTCTAAACTGAATAGTTTTATCATTAGTTGAATAAATTCCATTTCAGAGTGTGAATCATACAGATCTTTTAACGTTTTTAGTGCTTCAAAACATGACTTTGCAGGCAATATGTGCTGGCTCATCTCTTCACTGACTATGGCAGTGATTACCGCTAAGGATTTCTTGTCTTTTGTTTTCCAAATGGCCTTCTCTTTCTCGGATTCTGGAGGTCCTGGGTCTCTGGTTATGGGCCCTCCAACTTCTGTCTCCATTGTGGTGCCTTCGCAAATACCGTCCCAAAGGTCATTGTAGATGAAGGCAGATTTGATCTTCCTCCACCATTCTGGATAAGTGTCTTTGCCAGTGAGAGTGGCACCAACTACAGATGCTATAGATTGCATCTTTTGTGATGAATCTTGCAACTAAAACAATAGGAGAAAAAGAAGAAAGAGTAAAGGTGTAGGTCTAAGTCTCTGCCACCTTCCTCAAGCTTTACAACAATGTCATTTAGCAGAGTTGCAGCACCCAGATGAATGGGTTCTCCACACTTTTACACTCTTCAAGCAGTCTTTAACTCAGTCTTCAGGACAATGGAAGGAAGTCGCAACAATTTTCCAAGACGAGACTCAAAATCGCAGAATTTATTTCTCCAACTCATCAAATACAAAGCAGTCATAGCTCATTAGAATCATGGCTTCTAAAAAACGTAGCAATCAATTCGTAGAAGAGAAAAAACTCTTCAAGCAATAGTCACGGCTCCAAAATAGTAATCACGAGTGCAACTAAAAGATGCTTGCATACGTTTCTAGATAGACTTCACGTAAAAATATAGGGTTTATGAATTAATTGAAACACATAATATAAATCGCTTTTACCTCCACGCAAATGTATGAGAGCGTGAGTCTCCATCATGTTCACTCATCAGCCTTTGCAAGTTCTTTCACGGATTCAATCCAGACATAAACTCACCAACACAGTTACACTTCATGCAATTGTATGATGATGTGAATCTCCAGAGCTATACATTCTCTCTCCACCAACCATCCTCCAAAGCAATCGCAGAAGCAGCAATACGACTTCAATCTTTAACAAAATCTCATATTTGAGTACTGAGATCTCACCTTGGTTGGTTGCAGCACTCAAACTTCCATAGCAACTCTCAAAACAAATCTTCACATGCAATCGCAGCTCACACAACACGGCTTCACATGCAGCATGTGGATTGTTCCCATGTTCAAGCAGAAAACACACAGCTTCTACAACAAACAGGCTAAGGGGGGAAAGTGTAGCTGAGATAGGAGTAGCGCACTACCCTCTCAATGCAAGCGTGAATAATATCTCTACAAGTAGTGGAGTGGGATCATGAAGGAACTCTGAGAAATACAAGCAGCAGGAGAGTGGGAGCATGAAGGAACTCTGAAAAATACAATTGCATCACTCATGAACGTTAGGGCAGCCAGCGCATGCACCAATGCATGCAATCTACAGACTGAGGAAATCCCAGGGTACAGATAGCAGCAGAATGCAGACTGTACATGTAGGAGTTATGAATCGCTCTGATACCACTGTCAGGTAGAATAACTCCCGAATTCTTATTATTTCTCCATAGAATGCCTTTATTTATACATCTATGATGACTCTTGGGATCACACATCCGAGAGTCTCTTCATATTCCTAATATTTACAATAACGTATAATCCCGACGGATTATATTCCAACAGAAAACAAATGCGGGATAAAATAAAAAATGTTTATCAAGGAGATGCAAAGATTCAAGGAGCAAAATTCAGACATTTAAAAGTAGAATTAAAGGCTTGGGAATGATGGAAGAAGAAACTATTGCAACATACATTCAAAGAATTGATGAGGTGATGAATGCAATTAGAGGGCCTTGTGAATATATTGAAGAAAGAGATAGTTCAAAAAGTACTAAGAATTCTACCAAAAGATTCAATCCAAAAGTATGTTCCATGGAAGGAATGAGGAACTTAAAAAAGATGACAACGAATGAGATGCATGCAATATGTCTCACATCTTATGAGATGATAATTGAGGAACTAACTCCTAAATAAGAAACATTTAAATCAATCAATAAAAAGAATGTCTCTTCTTATTCTTGTTCACACTCTGAACAACTAGTAAAACTAAAAAAGGTAAAAAGGGAGCTTAAAATTTTGTTTTACTAAATATTGCCATCAATAAAAAGGGGGATATTATTGAAGGAGTTTTCATTGATGTTAATATTAATCATTGATTTCAAGAAGTAATATGAAGAAATGAAGAAGTGTCATGAAGCCATGAATCTATTAAACCATGAAGAATACATGACAAAGCCATCTTGATGGATCAAGTAATGATGAAGCATCTTAAAGCCAAGAACCTTGAAGCCATAATGAAATACCTTCGAAGGTAATGTTGAAGTCTTGAAGAAACCTTGATGCCTTTAGTAGAAGGCTGGAAGAAACAAGCATTAAAACATTGAATGATCTCCCTTTCTCATATCACACATAAGAGCCATGGCTTAAACTCAACCTTATTAATAATTAAATAAAAAATTAATATTATGTTGGTAAGGTCAACACTAATTAAAGTGCAAAAGCATGTATAAATACAAGTGAAGTACGTCTCATTTTAGTGAATGATAAAGGGTGAACATGGATTGAAATTAAAAGGGAGAAAGTGTAGGAAAGTACAATGAAGGTACATGGATGAATCTCTTTTAATGATAATTTCTAGGGCTATTTCTTTTTGAGAGACTTTAGGCCCAAGTTAGGAGAGAACGTCTATTATTTTGAAGTGCAGCTTAGCCTGAGGATTGATTGTAGAATTGAAGAGAATATGTTTGAGATCTTGTTTGTTGTTTGGAGGGCCATCTTGAAATATTTTTTAGAATTAATTGTTCACTTTTTGGGGGAAAATCTTAAGGTTGTGGTTGAATATTTGAGGAAATATCTTATGCTAAAACTAATTGATATAGCTCTAGGTCAGATTGATTTTCATAGAAGTTACTGGTTGATATTAGAGATTGAAGTAGAGCTCTTGAGAGCAGAAGACAAATAGTGGTTTACCATTGTTAGAGGCTAAGAAGAGGGAATAAGATAAACAATAAATTGTCATTATTAGAGGGAAGAAGACAAACAATGAATTATCATTGTTAGAGGGAAGAATACAAGCAATGAATTACCATCGTTAGAAGGCAGAAGATAAATAGTGAATTAACGTTGATAGAAGCTAACCAGAAGACAAAAGATGACCACTAAGCTGATGTAATCTACTCTATTGATTTTATCAATAATATACATTAAGTTTTCCCCATATCTTGTGTACTCTCTTGATGTTCATATATCGGTTCTTGAATTGTATGTTGAAATGAATTAGTTAGTAAAACTAATTGTTAAAAATTAATAGTGAAAATAAATGGAGACACTAATTCACCCTCCCCTTCTTAGTATCTCAGTTTTTTCTAGAGTTAGTACATCCTCACTAGTCTAGCCATGCATAAGGGTACTACATAATATCCAAGGTATTATCATGCTCATTGGAAAACATATGCAATACCTCTAAAGTGATCCTACATAAGAATTATGACTGGCCCCACTTGGGAAACATTTTACCTCACGTGTACATATGCATATATCAGTATTAGGAAGGAGGTAGTCATTAGAGAAAATTTGGGTTCTAAAATGGGCGTCCTAAGGAAAATAACAAAAATAATAGTTAAAATAATAAAATAATATTTATGAATTTTGGTGGAAGAGGGGAAAAAACTACTTTTTTTCTTTGTATTTTCAATAGATCTCCTTGTGGCTTTACTAAAATTTTGAGAGGGAGCACTCGTTGGATGCATAATTTAATTCCGCAACCAATGAGTGATGTCACTTGAAATTTGAGTAAAACCACACAGATATATGTTGAAAATGAAGGAATTTTTTTATTACAAATATGACAAGTCAACCATTATGGTTGACTTTTTCTTGAAATTATATTAGTTCTTGAACTCCAATTCATCAATAAATTATGGTAGGATATTTTTATTATGAGGCCCATTTTATACCTCAAATTTTCTCTAATGCAAATAACTACCTAGTGCTAAAATCCTATAAAAAAATAAACAAAATAAATCTAAACCAAAAGGGAAGCCCATCCTCCCCTCAAAAGAAAAATGTCAACAATATAGAGCTAAATGAAAATGTCACAAAAAATGGTAGACCACCTAATACATTTAGGTAACTCCACTAAAGAATATGCATAGTACAATAGAGGGAAAATAATGCACTACCCATCAATGGTGTAATGTGCCACTATCAATACCGAAAGGAAGAGGCACCTAGCCTCTTTTGCACCTAACAAATGAAAATCCAACTAGCCACTAGCAACTTGGAACTTACCAAGGACGTCAATTATTCCCTCACTGACATATCTCTGAACATATGCTAGTTGACTCCCTCCTACAATGCTAGGAAGCAGCATGGGGAACTTGGAAAATCCACCCCTCCCCTGGACAGCTTAGTAATTGTTGAGTATGTGTTGTATTCTTTGCATGTGGGTTGCATCACCTTATGATCCCTCTCCATTTTTATAGCTATTTTATTATAAAATATGTATTAATCCTAATTAAGGGATTGAGGTCTTATCTAATCTAGGATTAACGGATTAAGGTTTTGGATTCTACAAAATACCTAAATATTGTATTGTGAATGGTTAAGAAAAATACAATGAGAATATATAGAGGAGTGATTCTAACTTTTGTTGGTTTTCCTAGTTAAAGGTTTCTATGATAAATCTATATGTAATGTGTGTGTGTCATTAGTTAAGCTTTGTTTTGATTGAGAATCGGTATCCATTGTTTCACTTCAAAGATTTAAAACTTATATGTAGTATCAAAGATTGATTATAGTCTTCAAGGGGATGCCTTTGTTGTTGAGGATTCAACTCGTTTTCTTGGGTCTGTGATAAACCTAGGCTCAATGGAATCTTTGTAGTGGTGACTCATGTGCTGAAAGAGAATATAAAGTAGTTATAGAATCTAGATGGATAAATTTAATAGTTAGAACTTTGATCTATAGAATCTCAATATGGAATATATTTTTGTAGATCGAGAACAATGGATTGTTATGGATCCAAGTACACAACCTACTAGATCAATGAAAGAAAATTAGAAGAAGCTGGAAATAAGAGAGATGAATACAATTCCATATTGATTATCATATTTAGTGGTGTTGAATGTATCTGGAAAATATAGTGTATTGAAGATGTGGAATAAGCTAGGGAGTTTGTAGTAATCAAAGTCCCTAGTAAACAATTTGTTCCTTCAAAATAATTGATATCACCTTAGGATGGATCATCTAAACATTATAATACTTTTGTAAGTCAAATTATGTCATAACCCTGAATTTTCACAAAAATTTAACATTTTGAAATAATATAAAATGCTGAGACTGCAGTTTGCTAACGGGTAACGGTTAGAAATAAAAGAAACAGTTAATAGATTAGTTTGCATAAACTCAATTATGTTAACTCAACAGTTTTCTTATTAACACAATATTAAGTTTAACTTGCGCATTATTTCTACATTCGATTTATTGATGAGTTCTATTTATGACAGTAGGTGGAATCTGACTTTGAATTCCGGGGCTTACTTAGCATTTACGCTAACGCAGATGGATTACTTGTTCTTACAGGTTTACAGGTATGAATGATCGAGTAACGTCTTAAATTTCATAAAGCATCCAGCAATATTTCTATTTGCAAAAATTAATAAGCTTGGTAGATAAGTTGTTGTAATCCAAACCACTTACGTAAGGTAAAACAGTCTGTTTTCTTCAATTGCCATTGTAAACAAAGTTCAGAGGATTGTATTTCTTCCTATAGAGTACGTAGCGACAGTACCACTTCCTTTGGTTCTGAACATTTTATTTTATCTGCTTGATAATCTTAATTTTAATATGCGTATCCTAGCAATTCTATAATACATTTCTTGTATTAAGTTCTATCTATGAACAGCTTCCAAGGTTGGTGTTTTTCTTATAGATCCACTCTTTTTATCTTATGTTAACCTCATTATTTTGGTAAAAACATAAATCCATTTTTCCAATTGAAGAGAAACAGCCAAATTCCAAGATAAGATCGCATTGATCTAAACTAAATAAAAGAGTTCATAGGAAATGTTCTTGCATTTCACTTTGCCCTTACACAGTTTGATAATATTTACTTTGTTAGTTCCTAAGACTTATAAATATGCATAAACTATTTGTTTATCAACATATAAGGTTTTATTAATGTTGCGCTTGCAAAATATTTATGAACCTACCCAAAACTATACTATGCAATGTTCTCAACTTGAATGTTGTGTAAAAAGTTTCATGCCACCCTGTAAGAGAAACTGTAACTATTAGATAGTTATTCTTACACCATTAATTAGACTGTTTATATGACAATGATTTCATATTTGTCTTAAATTATTGTTGGTAACAACTTAGTTATTACACCACCTATTTCACAATAATGATGTTACTATAAGCTTGACAAGTTGTAGCTATTCTAAAAGGGGTTAATACCTACATATGTATTATGCATATTACTAACGATAATGTTAATATAACCTTTTAACATCTCCCATGTTAATTATTAGTATAAAATTACAATCTATAACATACAATTCTCGCGAGATTTACTAGTGAATTCTCATGATATTGTTTACCAATAATTTATGCAAGGTTTTCTTATGGGTCACGAGGCTATAAGATTATATTCAGTGCTATGTAAATGTTATCATAACGTTGCATACCCACATCGATGATAATCTATACAGTAAACGTTAAAACTATTTTCGTAAGATATGAAACCCATGCAAACTATAATGTTTATATGATATTGATGAAATCATTTGGGAGAATAATTGGTTATTATTGATCACAAGCGACTATGGAAAGTCGACCCACTGCATGATTATATTATTGTGGCCACGTGGAAATTATTTGGCCATGCACTAGTTGTATATATAATTTTCAACCCTAACCCTTGGCTTATTCGAGTTTCGACATTTGTGTTGGCCCTTTGGGCTACTCTGCAAGCTCCCATGGCAGCCGTGAGTGGAAATTAGTTACAAAGGCTCCAACGCTTGTCTTTGTCGTGTCTTACTCCCTTGATATGGGTTCTGTTGCTCGCCTCCACTGTGATTTCTCTATTTCGGTCAGGGTTCACTGCTCTCCTTGCACATGGCTTTATGGCCCACCTGTAGCTCCCTTTGCTACTCTTCTACCGTGGTCTGTCATTGGTGAAAACTTGAGCTTGGGGTGTATTATTGTGAAGCTCTTTCTTCGTAGAGTTTTGGAGTTTAGTTTTCCCGCTTGCGGGTTGGTGACAATCCGACTCCATGCTTGTTTGAATCCTTCGTATCCATTTCCTAGGATTACCTACACCCCTGCTGTCAGTGTGAAATGAACAAGAGTCCCGTCGTCTCTATCCTCGGCGAGAATGAGGGTTTGGCTCTTCTTAACACTAGTTGTGGTGTTGTTATTCCTCCGAGGTTCCATCGTTTTTACTTCCAGCTGAGGTAAGTAAGTAAAATTAAAAACTAGCAATATTTACGGTTTCCATTCTACATATGGCTTCTTTATTATTATTATTTTTAATTAATTCTAGTTTTTATATTTGCAGGGTTAACTCGTCTCCATAGTTAACAGTTGCGCTTCTCAAATGGCTCCACGAACAGTCTACGATAAGCTCCGGTTTTCGAACATGGTTCTCCCTGCTTGTACAGACTTTTGCAGTTGGAAGAAGACACGGTCGTGTCGCACCTAGTCTTGGGTTGTTGTTCTTCGTTTTTATAGTTTATGCTTTGGTTTATAACCCTTGCTTTTCGCAAGGTGACTTCGGCTTTAAGCTGTGACTTGTAATGCTCTCCTCTCGTATTAGGGAAGAACTTACAGTTTTGTAATATTTTGATAATACTTGTTTATACTCCATATCAAGATATGGGTGCTCAGCTCTTAGCTGAGGTTTTGTACTATGTTAAATTTTGATTTATGTTTAGCCTTCGGGCTCGTTGATATAATCTAAATATCTTTTAAGATAGTCTGTCTTTAGCTTAAATTCGTTTTCCTTTATGTATTTGTATTTTATCTCTGTGTGAATGAATTAAATTTTTCCTTTTAATGCTTATATAAAAAGAAAGTTTGTTACTTATCCTAGGTTCGACTGTAATGGTTTTGTATATTAAAGAATACTGGGTAATTTCTGCTCAGAAATACGAGCTAGGTTTTTTACCCTATTTAACTTGTAAGATAATAATTTCTTTATTGTTATTAATTATTTTCGATTACTGTTAAAAGAATTAAAGACTATTTCAGTGACTCAAGGATTTCCAAGTTAGGGTTTATGGAAATAATCTCTGCTTCTTTTTTTAAAGATTCTTTCAGTTTGTTTAAAAAAATTTTAATTTGTAAACGATATTGTTTATGTTAATACTATTCTCTGTGTATACTATAATTACCTAAGATTGTATTTGTACATACACTTTATTAATAAAGACTGTGACCAGTCTATATTAGTTTGGTTCATTCAGTAGTATTATTTCTGTTAGCTTACTAAGAAATGAAATAAGGGTTTCAACCCTGTCATTACTCCTTTACATGTATAATCTGTTTGTAAAAGTTAAAGGACAATTCCTTGTTTAAATACTTATTTAATTGAACATAAGTTACTATTTTATATTAGTTGTTTTGATTCTATAAAAATACTGTTAGGGATAAATAAGTTCTATGTTAAGATATTCTTTATCTTTGAATTAATTTGTCTTTAGAATTTAATTATGTTACTATACCCTACCTAGGGTTCGAATAGTTGCAGGTTGAGTTAGTTATTAATATCAGTAAAAGAAATAAACTAAAAGAACCAGACTTAATTCTTTGCTTAACATAATAAGATAAGCATTATATCTGAGTTGTTTCTATTTCCTATGTTACAAGTTAATAGTATAATTTACAAAAGGAAGTACTGTGTAAAGGAAATAACTTATCTACTTGAACAACTCATGAATATAATACATTACTATCACTAAAATATTATGGCTATTTCTTTTCTAGCATTTTTATTACAACAGTCTGGTTTAAACAATAAATTTAACTAAGCAGATTACTATTCTTTTTTGAAAACAACTATCTGTAGAAAAAAATGATTCCAATATTATGAAATGCATAATAACTCTATTCATTTCAGATTTATTTCTTATCCTTCATCTATTTTAAAATATACTGCCTGGTCCATTCCAGACGTGGAAAAACACAGGTATGATTATTTTTCATCAATTACAGATTCAGTATTTCAAATAATTAAAGGATTACAATCTCTATCATTTCACTACCAAACATTTATTCATTCATTAATTATTCAGTTTCACATATAAACTTTAAACACAGTAAAATAAAAGAATGTAGAACCTGTTTAAGCTGGAGAACAACAGCATTGGGAGGTCATTCCTCCCTACCAACTCCTAGAGAGCGCTCAAACAGTGTCTCCTCAGGACCCCCGAGCCTGTTTCCTGGTCTCCTTGGCTAAGAACTGGTGGAGCAGCAACCAAATACTAGTCCAATGACTCAGTAATCACTCTGCACTCAGTAGTAAGATCCTTCAGCTGAAGAGCTGCACTAGATCACTTTCTACAGTTTACCCCTCAAACATCTTCCACAAAATTTCCTTCCCAATGAAATCCTTTGAAGTACATTCACCTAAATGATTCTCTTCTTGCAAAATGAGTAGCCTCAGCTCTCTTCAATGGGCATTTTTATTAAGATTGCCTAGGTCTTTTTGGGTTAGTTGTCATTAATTGAGCCACCTGCTCTAATCCCACTTTCTTGAGGAATCATGACCCCAAATGTAGGGAGGTTGCCACCTGCAACATTGGAAGTGTTTGAGGATGCTGCCACTTGTCTATTTTCTCTCCACCTAATGTCCTCCACCAACTTAACCAATAAACACTCTTTTAACATATCTCCCAAGTTGTTGTCTCCACTTTTATTTATTTATAATTAAAATATTCAGAATTACATTCAACATCCTTGACTCTGTTGAGTCATCAATTACAACTTAGCATAAAATTTAACATATCGTCTTGAAATAAAATCAAATATGATAATATTATTTTTGCAAAATTGGGGCATGTGACATACACACCCCCTTAGAATATAACATCATCCTCGATGTTATTTATTCTTCATACTCAGAATTCCCTTGGAACAGAATTGCATATGCATCTCGCATTTTACTTTCCAATTCTTAGGTGGACTCCTCTGGACTAAGGTGCTTCCATTGCACCTTCATTTGTCCAATGGTGCGGTTCTGAAGTGTGATCACCCTCCACCTGAGAATATAGTCTGATTCCACCAGAAAATCTCCTTTTAGTTCCACCTGTACATCATTCCAATTAACAACATGAGTAGCATCATGAACATATTTCTTTAAAACAGAAATGTGAAAAACATTATGTACTCTTAAATTTGGTGGTAATGCTAATTTATAAGCCACTTATCTAATTCTAGATAGAATTTCAAATGGACCACAGTAGCGAGGTGCCAATTTTGCACAACTTCCTAATCTCAGAGAGCTATTTTTGGGCCTTACCTTGATGAACACATGTTCACCTACCTGAAACTCCTTTGGAGTTCTTCTTAAGTCTGCTTGACTTTTCTGCCGATCCTGTGCAACTTTCAGATTACCCTGCACCTGTGTTACAATTTCTTCCATTTCCTTTAACAGTTCAGGACCTAATACCAGTCTATCCACATGATTACTCCAAGAAATAGGAGTATTACATTTTCATCGATGTAAAATTTCAAAAGGACTAAATCTGATTGATGTCTGATAATTATTATTATAAGCAAATTCTACCAGATGCAAATAATCCTCTCATTTGCCTGGTTGGTCTTTCACATACATTCTTAATAGATCTCCCAGTACTTGGTTTACCTTTTCAGTTTGTCCATCTGTTTGAGGATGAAATGAAGTACTAAAATTTAATGTAGTGTTTAACCCTTTAAACAAAGACTTCCATAAGTTTCCTGTAAATTTAGGATCTCTATTTGAGATTATGACTTTTGGTACTCCATGCAATCGAAAAATCTGTTTTAGAAAAATATCAGCTATGTTTGCAGCTTTGTAGGTAGTTTTAACAGGTATAAAGTGAGCTTCTTTGCTTAACTTATCAACTACTACCATGATAGAATCATTTATTTTGATTTTTAGGCATCTTAGTAATAAAATCTAGACTAATTATCTCCCATTTTCAGCTAGGAATGGGTAATGGCTGAAGCAAACTAGCTGGGTGTTGATGTTCAGTTTTTACCTGTTGACATTCAAAACACCTAGCAATATATTCTGCTACTTCAGTTTTCATATTTAGCCAAAAATACTCTTTTCTTAACATAGTTATAGTCTTTTGATAACCTGGATGACCTGAGTATGGATTTTTATGAATAAAATCCAGAATTAACAGCTTAACTTTAGGTACGTTAGGTACATACATTCTATCTTTATACAGTAAAAATTCCTTTTCATTTAAACTGTAACCTTTACTTAAGTTTTTTGTTGGATTTTCTTTAGTTTTAGCTTGCAAACTCTTGTAAATTTCATCTTGTTCTATTCCTTCTTTAAGCTGTTCATCCAAATCTGTAGCATAAGAGCTGATAGTTGCTGCAAAATTCAGCCTTGCATTCCTACTTAATGCATCAGCAACTTTATTTTCTTTACCTTTTATGTGCTTAATTTCAAAATCATATTCGCTTAAGAAAGCTAACCACCTAGCTTGTCTGGCATTTAGATTAGGCTGATCTAACAAATACTTCAATCCTTTATTTTCAGTCATTAAGACAAATTTTCTGCCAATTAGGTGATGTCGCCACATATTTAAGGTGTGTATTACAGCTGCTAATTCCATATCATATGTTGCATAATTATTTTCATGAACTTTTAACTTTCTAGACTCATAGGCAATAACATGCCCTTCTTGAGTCATAACACTGCCTAAGTCATCATTATAGGCATCAGTGCACACTGCAAATTCTTTATTAGGATCAGCTATTCTTAAAATAGGTGCGCTGGTTAATAAAGTTTTTAACTTTTTAAATCTTTCTTCACATTTCTGATTCCAGTCAAACTTCTTTCCCTTCTTCTGCAAGGAAGTTATCGGATTTGCTATCCTCGAAAAACCTTCAATGAACCTCCGGTAGTAACCGGTAATGCCCATGAAAGATCGAACATCCGTCACATCCTTAGGAACCGGCCAATATTCGATTGCCCTTATCTTTTCAAGATATATGGAAATTCCTTCCTTGGTCACCACATGACCTAAATACTGAATCTTATCCTTGAAGAAATCACATTTACTAAACTTTGCGAAGAGTTGATGATCTCGCAACTCTTGCAAAACAATTTTTAGATGTTCTTTATGTTCTTCTTCAGTTTTTGAATAGATTAGAATGTCGTCAATAAATATGAACACAAACTTATCTAAATACTTATGCATAACATTGTTCATTGAACACATGAAAACAACTGGGGCATAGGTAAGCTCGAATGGAATTACGACAAATTCGTAATGACCATATCTAGTTCTGAAAGCTGTCTTAAAGATGTCTTCATCTTTAATCCTTACTTGATGATATCCAGACCTTAAATCTATTTTCGAAAACACCGTGGTTCCACGTAGTTGATCAAACATATCATCTATGCAAGGCAATGGATATCTATTTTTGATGGTCATCTTATTTAACTGACGGTAATCTATGCAAAGTCGCATGGTTCCCTCCTTCTTCTTAATGAAGATGACAGGTCCCCCCCAGGGAGACACACTTGGTCGAATATACTTTTTATCAATTAATTCTTTTTATTGAGATTTTAATTCATTAAGTTCGAGTATGTTCATTCGATAAGGGGCCTTTTAGCTGGGTACTGCACCCGGTACTAGCTCAATGGTGAAATCCAATTCCCTTTTCGGAGGTAATCCCAGAATTTCTTCGGGAAATACATCAACATATTCTCTTAAGACTAGTATTTCTTCCACCTTTAACTTATTTGTTTTAATTAGACTCTCTTCATCAGTTATTATCATTTCATAAGCTTTACACCCCTTTCTAACAGCTCTCTTAAGCTGTAGGGCAGAAATCTGCCTTATGGTGGTTTTTTTAGGGATTCCTTTAACACTTACTGGTTTTTCATCACCGTTTAAACATGTGAAAGTTTTATCATAATAGTTTAGAATTACTCTATGTGGTTCTAACCAGTCCATACCAATCAGCAAATCATAAGAACCAAGAGGCAAAACATTAAGCTTGACAACAGTTTCAAAATTATCCATAACTACTACACATTCTTTTACAAAACAAGTTACCTTTCTTTTAGCACCAGTGGCTAACTGAACTAACCAAGAATTCTTGAATTTTTCAACAAATAACTTACATTTTTCTACTATTTGAGGTGCAATATAACTAACACTAGCTCCTGGATCAATCAAAATAGTTACAGGGGTCTGATTTATCATACATTCTACTTCCACCATGGAAGTCTGATATTCAGCTTGTCGATTCTCCAAGGCTGCGTTGATTCTGGGCATGGTCCTCGCTAGTTCCCCAATGGTCATCTCCTCCTGTATGGTATGAATGTTGCTAATATTCTTATTTTGATTTGGACAGACTGAAGCATAGTGTGGGCCATTACACTCCCAGCACTTGATAGGCTCTTTGCGCTCAAAGTTCTTGGAAACATTTCCATGATTATTTGCAAATTCCTTACCTTTAGAATTATTCTGGTTGTTGGGTGTATTGTTCTTATTTCCTTGGAAGTTCTTGTTATTAGGATAATTTCTGGCCTTATTGTTCTTAGAATTTCTATTAGGCACAAATCCTTCTTCTTTTGTTCAAACCGATTATTATTTTTCTTAGCCTTCCAGTTGGCCAAGCTTTCTTTCTTCTGATTCTGCTCAAAAAAGAAGTTATCTTTTCTCATAGCTTCTTCCAAGGTCTTTGGGTTATCATATTCAATCCTATCCTTAATATGATAAGGTAAACAGCTGAGAAATCGTTGTACCTTTGGTTTCTCATCTACAAGGTATGGTACATACCTAAGAAGACTTAAGAACTTGTTGTTTAGATCTTTCATTGTCATTGATCCTAACTTAAGCTCATAAAATTCCTTTGCTCTTTCCTCATAATATTGCTCAGACAGAAATTTCTTTTGAAATACCCCTTAAAGGTACTCCAGTTTACATTTTTCTCTTTTATTCCCTTAACTCTTTTCAATTCCTACCACCAAATGTCAGCCTTTCCTGAGAGGTTATAAATAGCCATTCTGGACTTTAACTAGTTAGAATAGTTATGTATTTGGAAGTACTTCTTCATCCAAGATAACCAGGATTCAGCTTCCTCCCCTTTTTCAATCTCTCCATTAAAGGTTGGCGGTTTTATCTTTTTGAATTCCCCGGAAATCTCCTCATAAGGTTTGTATTTCTTCTTGTTAGTGTACTGATTATCATCACTACTATCACTAGTAGAATGGTAATTTCGTTGTTCACCAAACACTTCAGAAGATGAACTACTTTCAATTTTAGTATGTTTCATCTTTTTAGATTTAAGTTGATGACTTGTGTCTTCTGATTTTGTTCTTCTACCCCTACCCTCAGTTTGAAACTTTTCAGTTAAGATCCAATTCAGCTCTTCTTGAGCCTTCAGAATCCTTTCATTTTCTCGCTTTACAGACTCCATTTCAATTTTTAGGTCTTTTACAGTTTGTAACAATTATGAGGAATTGGTAGTTAAATCCTCTGGTATAGGATCTCTTGGTAGATTTCATAATTCAGTAACTGGAGATTCATCCTCTACATACGCTTTCAGCCTTTCCATACCTATCTGTTAAACTTCAGAAAACAATTCTCTGTTGAATAACATTTAAAAGAAAAATACGTTAGCATAATAATTCAGTTTTGTTGTTTCCTAAAAGCTAGTTGGGCTTCATCAAGGCCTAGTGTTTTAATCTTGTGCTCTAATACCACATGTCAAAACCCCAAATTTTCACAAAAATTTAAAACTTTGAAAAACATAAAATGCTGAGACTATGGTTTACTAACAGCTAACAGTTAGCTATAAAAGAAACAGTTACCAGATTAGTTTCTACATAATCTTGAGTATAGCATTCTAATTTTTGATACAAGATTAGGTTTAACTTGTGCAATAATTCTTCTTTCAGTTTGCTAATGAGTTTTTATTTACGACAAGTAGGTGGAACTGTCTTTGGATTCTGAGGCTTACTTAGCATTTAAGCTAACACAGAAAGCTTACTTGTTCTTACAGGTTTTACAGGTATGAATGATCGAGTAACATCTTTAATTTCATAAAGCATCCAGGAATATCTCTATTTGCAAAATAATAAGCTTAGTAAATGAGCTGTTATATATCAAGCTACTTCTGTGAGGTAAAACAAGTAGTTTTGTTTCTTTCAATTATTCTTGTAAACGAAGTACATGTAAATGAGTTTCTTTCTTAAATGTAAGTAGCAACAGTAAATACTTTCCTTGGTTCACAACTTGTGATATTTGTTGTAAGTTACTTCTAATTTAGAGTGCATAACCTGTAATGCTATAATAATTGTCTAACAGTATTATACATTATCAACTTATAGTATTAGTATAACCAACTACTTGGTATTTATCTTCTGAAATGAAGATTGCTGTTTGTAAACTTCTAAACATTACAGTGAAACATGTAGTTCTAAGGACTTAGATTCTAGTGGGATTATTCCCATTCAGTTTCTTATTTTTCTATAATACTTCTCTTACATTAAGTTACTACCTCAAACAGTTTACTAAAGTGGATGTTTTCAAGAAAGATCGACTTCCCACACCGTGCCAAGCATCTGAAAATCCTAAATCCATTTTACTAATCAAAGGCATAGTGAAAAATATTAGTACACACTATGTCTGAGAAATATAACCAAAAGCTATTAAATCTCATTGACCTGAGCTATGTAAAAGTATTTATAGAAGTGTTTTCTTATTACGCTTAGCCAACTCATAATTTTTCCACCAACTATTTTATTGGTTTCTATGAAACTCACAAATATGCATAACCTATCTTGTTTATTAGACATACAAGTTTAGAATCAAATCAAAGTTATAAACCAATAACATTAATAGAGTTCATGATTCTACTACTACTATGCTGTGCAAATTTATAATGTCACAACATAACTGTTGATAGCAACAAGGTTAGCCAAGCATAGACTATAAGGATTACTATATAATGAATATTATAGTTTGCTAGGTGATTAAAAATCCTTTTACTTGGTATCTCCCAAAGTATCATATGATTTATACATAAACAAAGTTATGATAAGCACAAGGCTTACCAATATTCATAAATGTAATATCGATGCTATGATGAAATGGATATATGGTTAACGATAATCTAAAGCTTTCACAGATGAATTACTTTGAGCAAACTAAAGTTAATAATGTTGCATCGATTGCTAGGTCAACGTATAGCTTAATATGGATAAACATGATAATTATAAAGTTCATGTTATAACTTTGATATTGTAAAAGAATGAGGCGTTAGAACCACTCCATCGATTGGTTTAAGGGTAAGGTTTTGTATTATAAAACATAGGTATACAATCATCATAGTTTCGAACTGCATGATGACCATATCTTAAACTTTTCAACGATCCGAGAGTTCATGGTTATATGCCCAAGCTACAGCATGATGATACATATATAAGATCATGGAAATTTATAAATGTTTGAATGAATATAAAACTTGTATGAATGTTCACAAATCATAATATAAATCATTGTAAATCATTGCATGCAGGTGACTATTGCGATGACCCACTGCATGGTTAAAATTTAAGTGACCACGTGGTTTCTTATCGGCCAAGTGTTGGAAGTATAAAATTCATTGTAACCCTATTCTTTGTTATTCACCTCTGTGGTTCTCAGGCCTTCGGGCCGCTCTGCAAGTGTTTCCATGGCCGCCATGTTACCCTACTGTTTAATAGATGAGCTCTGAGTCCTGGTTTAAATTGTTTCAGTTTCCCTTCTTCATTCTCAGACTCTTGTTGTGCATTGTGAGTTTTACCTTTGCATGAGTTTGTAGAGAGCCGTGACTTAAGGATTATGGCTTGGCCTGTGAGTGGCTTCTGGCTCGTTCCTCCGTGGCCTTCCTGCAGGGATAGTTTAAAAATTTTGTTGCTTCTCTTACAGGTTTGTCCTTGTCATAGGGTTTCGAGAGTTGTTCTCATGCTTTGCATTGTGATGACAGTTCCAGCTTCACTGTCTATTCCTTGCTTGACCGTTGCTCAAAATGATTCTTGCTGCTGCTAGCAGTGGCATGTGCATGCGTCTATATCATCTCTGTCACATGGAGTATGAAGGTTTGGCTCTTTGTCTCGCTGGTGACGGTGCTATTGTTTCCCGATGGCTACATAACTTTCACTTCCAGGTACAAAATTGCTTTTAAAAATTTTTAAGACTTAAACCTTAATTCAGTATACAGTATGAAGCATATTTTAATTATCGTGGTTTCTCCAATGTTGCTGGTAACAGCTCGCACCTCTCTTGGAAGCTAGAACATTCGAGTAAAGGCCAGCACTCTGGCTATGGGTAAGCCCTGGTTAACCAATGGCCTTCCATGCTTGTTCAGTCCTTAAGGAATAGTTTTCGGTTGGAAAGTTACGACCTGCTAGTTACCCTTCATGGGTTACTGTTCTTCGGTCTACTTGTTTAGTTTTTTTTTGTTAAACCCTTGCTTGTAGCAGGGTACTCCGGCTCAAGCCGTGACTTGTAAATGTTGTTTTACTTGTTTTTGTATACTGTTATGTTAATAGATCTTGCGGCCTATCAAGCCATACTCTTTTTAGTTCTAAAGCATAGAGATTATCTCTTTTGAGCTCAAACTCAGTTAATTTTTATTCTCTTAATGTAATTTTGTAAACTAGGGTTTTTACCCTTATTCGACTGTGTAATAGAAATCTTTTACTATTTAAATTTTTCTTGCATTAATGGAATTATTATAATTAATCTGTTATTCCATCCTATTATAATTATTTATTTACAAGCTCGGATCTTCAAGCAAGGGTTTTTCCTATAGGTGACCTGTGTATAAAATAATTTCTTTATTTTATTCTTTAAGTTTTAGTTCAAATAATAAATTTTAATTTAATTATTGTTACAGGTATATAGTGTTATATTCCCAATCTTATCTTTCACTGTCCTTAAAGGACTGTAATAATATGCAATAGTTTAATTGTTCAAAATAATAAATAATTCAGAACCTTGGATTATTGTTTAACTGAATATTATTTACAATGTTAATGCTATGAGGGTTTCGACCCTGTACTTTCTTTTATAATTAACTTTTGTTTATATTATTTAAAGGTTTTAATTCTTTTATAAATAACATTATTCAATGTTATTTACCATCGTATTCTAATTGTTTTACTGAATAAAAAATATAGTTAGGTTTATTATTATTCTGTATTACCATGTTCTACATTGTTGTACTAAATTTATTTATAGAAAAATAACTATACTAGTATTACCCTACTTGAAATATGAACATTTGTGGATATAGTTAGATAATATGAACAATAAAATAAACTATGTAAAACAACTTTATTCTTTCTTCGCAAAAATAAATGAGTGCTTTATCTAAGTTAATTATTTTGCCTCTGTTACAGGTTAATAGTATAATTTTACAGAATAAAGTACCGCGTAAAAGTAATGACTTATTTATTTGAATAACTTGATAATATAATAACCAGCTATCTATAAAGCATTTGGCTATTTCTTTTTCTAGCATTTTTACAACAACAATCTAGCTAGCAATAAACTTACTAACAGGATATTGTTCTTCTCTGATAACAACTACATACAGAAATAGATTATTCCAATATTCTGAAATACATAATAACTCTATTCATTCCAGATTTCTATCATATCCTTCACCTATTTTAAAAATATAATGCATGTGCTAGAGTACGATCTGGTCCATTCCAGACGTGGAAAAACACAGGTTAGGATTATTTTTCATCAATTACAGATTCAATATTTCAAATAACTAAAGGATTACAATCTCTATCAGTTCACTACTAAACATTTAATCATTCATTAATCATTTAGTCTTAGATATAAACTTTTAACACAGTAAAATAAAAGACTATAGAACCTATTTAAGCTGGACAACTACAGTGTTGGGAGGTCGTTCCTCCCTACCAACTCCTGGCGAGCGCTCAAATAGTGTCTTCTCAGGACCCCCGAGCCTGTTCCTGGTCTCCTTGGCTAAGAACTGGTGGAGCAAGCAACAAAATACTAGTCCAATGACTCAGTAATCACTCTGCACTCAGCAGTAAGATCCTTCAGCTAAAAAGTTGTACTAGATCACTTTCTGCAGTTTACCCCTCAAACACCTTCCACAAAATTCCCTTCCCAATGAAATCCTCTGAAGTACATTCACCTAAATGAACACTTCCCTGGAATGAGCAGCCTCAGCTCTCTTCAATGGGCATTTTTATTAAGATTGCCTAGGTCTTTTTGGGTCAGTTTTCATTAATTGAGCCACCTGCTCTGATCCCACTTTCTTAGGGGATCATGACCCCAAACGTAGGGAGGTTGCCACCTGCAACATTGGAAGTGTTTGAGGATGCTGCCACTTGTCTATTTTCTCTCCACCCAGTATCCTCCACCAATTTGACCAGTAAACACTCTTTTAATAGCTCTCCCAAGCTGTTGTCTCCACTTTTATTTATTTATAATTAAAATATTCAGAATTACATTCAACATCCTTGACTCTGCTGAGTCATCAATTACAACTTAGCATAAAATTTAACATATTGTCTTGAAATAAAATCAAATATGATAATATTATTTTTGCAAAATTGGGGCATGTGACAGTTTAGCTCCAAGATACCAACCTGTTGCTCAATTCTATGGTCCAACTGATGACATGGCCCGAGCAGGTTGCGGAAAGGAGGGATTCCATTGAAGAGATCGCAACTCAGTTCGGTAGCATGGAATAGGAGGAAAAGACCGTTATGGAAGCAACAATGCAATTTTGGCAGAGCATTGTCCAAGATGAGCAGCTTGATCAGCTGACTACGCAAGTACAAGAAGCCGACGGTCAATTAACGACCTTGAAGACATCACTGAGGGCCATGCCACTGATGGTACAGATTACCAGGGCCGAGGAATTGAAAAATATTCAGCAGAGAGTTGCCCGTGACTAGGAACATCAACAAAAGCGTTATGCTTAGCTTGACAAATTTCAAGAGATTGGTGGGCAGTTGGCTGTTAAAGCAGCGCCACGCTGCATGAAGTACATGAGAGTTCGTATATGGTCGACGACAAGGCTAGAGAGGATAACTTAGTGCAACAAGATTTGACTAATTGTCAGAGTACTGCCAACAAAGTACAACTTCAAGTTCATGAGATTGCATAGTAATTCAAAGATTTCAAGGTGTGGACATCGACACATACCTTGTCAACCTGACGTGTCTTAGGGACGAGCCACAAGACTGTGTTGGGGGCTTGTTGGCAAGGGTTTCGGTAAGTGAGTTGCACAGCATCGCGGCAGCTACGCAAGCTCATGCGGTACCGCACAAGGCCAGATCAGTGCGATGGGTGAAAGAATAACCACTTTGAATATTTTATATATATTTTGACCAATTTTTATTGCAATAGGTCACTAGCTGTTAAAATTTAGTTAGAAGTGGACCGTCAATGTAAAGGCGCAAGCCTATTTATAGATCTAGTTTTGTAATCAAAGGGGGATAGGAAAAAGGAGATGACATGATAGGAGATTATCATTAGAGGATAATTGTCGCATGAGGTCTAGTGAGATCTGGTTTCTAAAGAATTTCCTGTGGTATCTGTGATTTATCTGGGTTTTTCCTGATGTATTCAGCCTCCGTTTTTGGAGAGAATTGTCCTGCTTTGGATCTTTTGTGCAAATTTAATATATATGACAGTTGATGCATAATCTTGTATTTTTTGTTCTCTATGCTGCGATCTATCTTGTTACAATGCTGTGATGATCTGGATCTATTATGATGCTGTGATTTGTTATGATGTTGCTGCAGGTTATTCTATTTATCCTATAATGATGTTGATCTGTTTAAAAATATGGTATATTGATGTTGCATTATGAACTGAAATGTTTAATAGAGATACCATGATGAATGTGTGATGCACTCTGTGGTTATGGAAATGAGTTGATGTCGACTGCATATCTCTGGATTTGTTAAGTTATGTTGTTTTCCTGTCGAATCTCGTATCCTCCTTCCCCCACTATTGAAAACTTGGTTCCGATAGCTCTCCCTTAAACATCTTGGGTGAGACTTCATCTGTTTTGTGAATGTTTTTGGGCAGGCTAAACCCTGTCTAGGCCAGTGCTCAGGGAGATAGCACTAGTCGAGTGTCGACAAAGTGAGGACCCCTGTCGACAAAGCTTTGTTGGTGGGTTTTCTCCAACACAATTGATTGAGCATGTTGATATAAATATATTCACGTTTAAGCTTCATAATTTCATTGCATCTTATGGACTAAATTCTACACTGAACGGTCTATCTGCAACTGTTTGAGCCGAAGTTATTTTCACCGAGCATGGTCATTTCCATATCGAGCATAAGTATTGTCCAATAATTAGGCGTTGAGATTCCATCACCCACACTCATCATGGAAGAATGCACATAAGTTATTTCATAGTCACCAGTGATTCCAGAATTTTTTTATGGCCATACCCACCCATCCCATCAAGAAGAAAATGTTTTGGAACTAGCCGCAAACTAAGAACAACAACACCTCCACCTGGTGTTGAAGCAACAAGATTTGGGTCGGTCAGCTTGCTACCTGATTATGTTTCATCGAGACCAATAGAAGCAGCAAAGGTTACTTTGGGAAAGAATGCAAAGTATCAGTTAGTATCACTATCCATACCAAAAGGAGTTCGAGTGATGGTGAACATTATACCCAACTTGCATAAAATGGGATTCATCAACCATGACCTTTGAAAGTTTCCAGAACTAGAGATCAAAAGATACATGACTATTGTCATAGAAACTAAGGATGGACCCATTAACATAGTTCTAATAGAGTGGACACGAAGATTACATAAATCCATACCACTGTCATTAATGCACATGCCACATTTTGGTTGCACAACAAAAGTCAATGCATGTGTGAAGCAGTTGCTGGTGTGTTTTCATGGAGGGTGCCTATGGCTTGACAAGAAAATATCAGTGGACATTGAGATCATAGCACACATTCCTCTTGAAGGGGTATACCCAGTGTCGTTCTTTATTGGGAAGGACCAAGATAAAACTACGGTCAATAGAATGAAGGAAAAGTATAATTTTTCAATGGATAAGAGAGGATTTTCCATCACCTCTATCAATGAAATTTTTGTTCAGTTCACAACCAAGGTCTTATCTAGTAATTTTCTACAAAATATGTGATCAAACTAGTGTACAACAGGTACAATCATTGCAGCAGAGTAGTGTGCAACTGGTGTCCAAATGAATTGGGTGACATATTTGTTGAATGAGTTACTAGTTGATGTCACAAATGAAAAAGATAAAGGTAACCCATTTAATTATTCTTGTCTTTTAATTCTATTTTCATTTGTCACATGGGAAGAACCACCATACCACCAAGGGGTAGATGTTGTTAGTTTTTCAACATTCAAGCTAGCATTATGTTAGGATCTATAACCAAGAGAACAACAAGTACAGCAATCAAACACAAGAGACAATGAACATAGTGTTTTTCCTCGGGGAAACCATAAATGGATAAAACCCCACAACTTCCTCAGAGATAGAATCAACACAAAGGTAAAACCACAAAATAGTAAGATGCACTCCCGACAGTAGTAACCTTCTTCTTCACTAGCCCCAGTGTCTTCTCCTTCCTCAACTATGCACTACACTTGAGTGTGTAAGTGATGTGTACTAAATAGAGAGTCCAGCTCTCTATTTATACTAATCCTGACATGACTAAAACCCTACTAGGGCTGACCTCTACTTGGAGAGTCTAATAACCCTAGTGCCCTGGGACTGCGGGGACTTTAACCCTTAGACAATAGGAGGGTTACCCACAATGACTTGACATGACTTGTTTACATTACTGATTCTCCCGATCGGAACATTGGGGCATGACATAACATGATAACATCCTAGAATAAAAATCGGGTTACAATAGATAAGAAATACAAGTGAAATACATTCTGAAGTTACAATTACATCAACACTCCCTCTTAACTAGGAAGGTATTCTCTCGACACAATTTTCATCACTGGTATTCTTCTCTAGATCTTCTTGTCATCTACATCTTCAAGTCATCTTCATCTTCAAGTCATCTTTCATCTGGATCTGTATCATCACTCGATCTGGATCATCTTCACTGGATCATACTCGATCTAGAACATTGTCACTGGATCATACTCGATTTAGAACATCACTGGATCATCATCACTGGATCTGGATCATCACTCAATCTAGATCATCATCACTAGATCTAGATCATCACTCGATCTGGATCATCATCACTAGACTAGATCTGGATCATCACTACTAGATATGGATCATCACTCAATCTGGATCATCACTGCTAGATCTGGATCATCATTGTTGGATCTGGATCATCACTCAATCTGGATCATCACTGCTAGATCTGGATCATCATTGTTGGATCTGGATCATCACTCGATCTAGATCTCTTGGAGTCATCATAACTAGATCTGTATCATAGCTCGATCTGGATCTTCTCTATTCATCATCATATGTGCTATCTCATGATTCTTCTCGTCACAGGAAGTTCTACAGAGCCAGCCTTCTTTCACACTGGATGTATGCCTTCCTCGTCATAGGTCTTTGGTAGCCCTTATATCTGACCTACTCGTTAGAATGGCGGTAGCCCTTATATCTGACCTACTCATTAGAATGGCCAGCACTCACATCTGACATGGAAGGAACCTAATCCTTTAGCCATGATAGAATGGCACTGCCCTTACAACTAACCTACTCGTCAGAATGGCGGTAGCCCTTATATCTGACCTACTCGTCAGAATGGCCAGCACTCACATCTGATATGGGAGGAACTTAATCCTTTAGCCATGAATAGAATGGCACTTCCCTTACATCTGACCTACTCGTCAGAATGGCGGCAGCCCTTACATCTGACCAGCTCATCAGAATGGCCAGCTCTCACATCTGACATGGGAGGAACTTAATCCTTTAGCCATGAACAGAATGGCACTTCCCTTTCATCTAACCTACTCGTCAGAATGGCGGTAGCCCTTACATCTGACATGGGAGGAACTTAATCCTTTAGCCATGAATAGAATGGCTCGGCCCTTATATTTGACATGGGAGGAACTTAATCCTTTAGCCATGAACAAAATGGCTCAGCCCTTATATCTTACCTGCTCGTGAGAATGGCTATGGGACTCATCACTTTCCCTTGGAGGAAACCTCTATCTTGAGAACACCAAGCTTCTCCCTGAAGTACTCAAACTTCACCCTAGCCAATGGCTTTGTCAATACATCAGCTATTTGTTCCTCCGTCGCAACATACTGGAGCTTCACTACTCCCCTCTGCACCATATCCCTGATATAGTGATACTTGATCTCGATATGCTTCGACTTGTCATGAAACATTGGATTCTCTGACAACTTCACGCAACTCTGGTTTTCACAATGTATACAAGTAGCATCCATCTAGAGATCAAATAAATCGGATAGTAGCTTTCGTAGCCATACTACCTCACAACTAGCTGAACAAGTTGTGACATACTCTACTTCAGCTGTACTCAGTGCCACACAAGATTGCTTCCTGCTAAACCAAGAGATCACACTTGATCCCATACTGAAGCAACACCCTGAAGTGCTCTTCCTATCGATGGCACTGCCTACCCAATCTAAATCAACATAACCCTCCAGGTTAATCTTCTGATTCGCATCTTACTTGAGCCCATATTCAACTGTACTCCTCAGGTACCTCAGAATATGCTTTGCGGCAATCAAGTGAACATTTCTCGGATCTGTCAAGAACTAGCTCAAGGTGTTCACAGCGAAGCAAATGTCTGGTCTTGTGTTCATCAGGTACATCAATGACCCAATCATCTAACAATATATTGTAGCATCAACCGAATCTGATGAAGCCTCACTCAATAGCTTCAGGTTTGATGCCATAGGTGTGGCCATAGCCTTGCAGTCCATCATCCCAAACCTCTTCAGGATCTCTACTACATACTTCCCTTGTCCAAGGAAGATTCCATTTGTTCTCTACCACACCTCCATACCTAGAAAATAATGCATCATACCCAAGTCCTTCATCTTGAACTTGGCAGCAAGCTTTCTCTTTGTATCAGCAATCAACCCATCCATACCTGTCACAAATAGATCATCTACATATAGGAGAAGTATCACTGGGTTTCCATCTTCAACCTTGTAGTAAAGGTTGGAATCTGCTTTACTCTTAGTAAATCCCAAACTAGATAGAAAGCTATCAATTCCACTGTACCATGTCCTGGGTTCCTGTTTCAAGCCATACAAGGCTTTCTTCAATCTGCACACATGAGACTCCTTGTCATCTGTCTCAAAACTGAGCGGTCGTTCCACATATACTTCCTCTTCTACTACACCATTCAAGAAAGCAGTCTTAACATCCATCTGGTGTATCTTCCATTTCATTACTGCATCCAGAGAAAGTACTGATCTGATGGAAGTGTATCTGGCTACAGGTGCAAAGGTTTATTCATAATCTACTCCTTCTGTCTGAGAGAAACCCCGAGCCAAAAATCTTTCCTTATATTTTTCAATGCTACCATCTGTAGCATGCTTGATTTTGTAGATCCATTTGGAAGTTACAACTAACTTCCCTTCTGGTCTTGGGACAACATCCCAAACATTATTCTTCATGATCGATTGGTATTCTTCGATCATATAATCCTTCCATTCTTTCCGTTCTGTTGCTTCTTCATATCTGGAAGGTTCTTTATCAATGAAATCACATAGTAAAGCTACATACCGAAGTAGGATCTGGTCCTCTTTCTTGATCTATGATTCTCTTCTAGAGCCCCATATCTTTCCGCACCTTGGATAAGTTCTTGTACCCAAGCAGGTTTCCTCTTATGAGGATTCTTCTCTAGATGTGGATCTACAGGTCTTTGTGGTTCTTTAAATTCTTGATCTTCTTCTTGAGCTTCTTCGTTCATGGTTGTATCATGAACTCTGGGTGCTTCTGCTTCTTTGGATTCTTCAGCAAGTTTCTTTATGGATTTGTTGTAGGTTGTATCTTCATCGAATGTCACATCCCTGCTGATGTCAATCTTCTTGAATCCTGGGAAGTATATTCTATAATCCTTCAAGATTTCAAAGTAACCCACAAATATACCCTTCTTTCCTGAAGGATCTAGTTTAGTCCTCTTCTCTTTTGGAATGTGTATGTACACTGGACAGCCGAATATTCTGAGATGGCTGGATTCTGGTTTCTTGCCGGAGAATATTTCTTCAAGATTCTTGTTCTCGAGTACTCTATGTGGAGTACGGTTCTGTACATACACCGTTGTTCGAGCATCTTCCACCCAAAGGTGCATAGGAAGGTCTTGATCATGAAGCATTGCTCTTGCAGCTTCCATGATAGTTCTATTCTTCCTTTATGCAATTCCATTCTGTTGTGGATTATAAGGAGTGGACAACTCCCTCTTAATCCCTGATTCTTTGCATAGCTCTTTGAATTCATTTGAAGTGAATTCTCTGACATTATCTGAACGAAAAATCTTGATCTTCTTTTCAGTATGGTTCTCGATCAAGGATTTGAATTCCTTGAACTTGTTGAATACTTTGTTTGTGTTCTTCATGAAGTAAACCCATGTCTTCCTAGAAAAGTCATCAATAAAAGAAACATAATATGCATACCCGCTTAGTGACTTTGATGACATAGGACTGCATACATCGGAGTGGATGATTTCCAAGATTCCTTTTGCTTTTCTCTTGCTGCTTGGAAATGTCTTCTTTGTATTCTTTCCTTTTGCACATCCTTTGCAGACCCCATCATGTTTTGCTTGGATTTTTGGAAGACCTTCAACAGCTTTGCTTGCAACCGTTAGTGCTCTGTAATGCACATGTGCAAGCCTTCTATGCCAAAGTTCACTTGGCTCTACTGTGTCATGGACCAAGGCTTGTTCTGGATGGCCCTTCAATTTGTACAATCCTCCTTCTTGTTCTCCAATCACCACCACATCATCGATAGTCTTTCCTTTTGGCCACATGATGACTTGACCATCTATGAATGCAACCCACATTCCTTTTGCATCTAATGCTGATATGGATAGGATGTTCTTCTTGAGCCCTGGTACAAACAATGCTTCCTTCATTGTTAGAGACTTTCTAGAGTCTAGTTTATAGGAATATTCCCCACTACCTTTTATTGGATATTGGTAGTCATCTCCTAGCTTTACCTTGTGAGGTGATTCATGTTCTGATAGTCTTACAAAGGATTCCTTGAATCCTGTCATATTTTTGGAAGCCCCACTATCGATGAGCCAATCATCACTTCCATGAGTAATGTTTCCCGTGAGAGCAGAAATCAAAACATATTCATCCTCGCTTGAAGAGTCTTCACTTTCATATCTGGTTCTCTTCTTGGATGGTCCATCATCCTCTGCAGCATGAGAATGATGTATTCTTTTGTTTCTCTTCTTTGTTGGCTTTGGTTTCTTAGGACATTTATTTGCATAATGTCCTACTTCATCACATGTATAACATATGGCTCTAGATAAATCCTTTTTGTGATAGGACTTACCTTTTTGGAAATGAGATTTTCTTTTGGATGTCTTGGAGTGAGACTTGGAGTGTACCATGAGAGCTTGATCTTCACTTCCCATATTCTCTTCTCAAGCTTCTATTCGAGCTTATTCTTGAGAACACTCTTCCCATAGTCTACTGAACTTGACTAACTTCTTTCTAGCACAGATTCCTTGGATGAAAGAATCCCATGACCTAGGGAGGCCATTCAAACTAGTCATCACAATCTCTACATTTTCCACTTCTTCATCAATAGCTTCTAGTTGTTCCTTGATTTGAGAAACTCTTGTGAAGTAAGACTAGATTATTTCTGCATTCTAAATCTTCACATTCTTTAGCTATTTTCTAAGAGTCATCTTCCAGTTTATGTTCCTCCCTTCAAACAATTTGGTTAGGGCATCAAACATAGCTTTAGGTGTCTTTATGGAGGACACCTATGGTATGAGATGATCCTTAATAGAATCAGCAATGATTCTCTTTTCCATAACCAACCTCTTCTTATGCAAGGCCTTAGCCTCATCTCCCTCTGGAACTAGAACCTCCTCATGGATGTAGGAGTCTAACTCATTCTCTTCCAGGACTAGGGAGATCCTATACTTCCAAGCTCGGAAGTTATCAGCTCTCTCAAGCTTTTCATCAAGCTTGGTATGATGAGACATCTTAACTGAGAACCTCAAATGGAAATACAAAATATTTTAGATCTTACCGGGTCAAGATGTCGGATCTGAAACTTGAGCTGAAATCCTGCAGAGCTAGTTCAGGAGCAAATTAGGGTTTTTCTTTTTTGGGGTTCTGTCCAACCAAATGCCTTGAAATTTATCCCTAACTTTGATTTTGGGGAGGAGATCAATCCAGGCCTAGGCTCACTGAAAAATTCCTCCTCTATGAAAATCCCTAATTTCTAGCAGCAGTGACAAGTCCAAAACTGAAAAACCTCAGAAATGGATTCTGCTTCGACAAAAAGATGTACCCTAAGGAGGAGAGTTATTCCACCTTACTTTTGCTGAAAATCTGTGGAGAGAGATCCACAAAGTAGGAAGCCCTAGTTCCCGTAGCTGCACAGTGTCTTCTTCTTAGGTTAGCTCTGATACCATGTTAGTTTTTCAACATTCAAGCTAGCATTATGTTAGGATCTTTAACTAAGAGAACAACAAGTACAGCAATCAAACACAAGAGACAATGAACACAGTGCTTTTCCTTGAGGAAACCATAAATGGAGAAAACCCCACAACTTCCTCAGAGATAGAATCAGCACAAAGGTAAAACCACAAAACAGTAAGATGCACTCCCGATAGCAGTAACCTTCTTCTTCACTAGCCTCTGTGTCTTCTCCTTCCTCAACTATGAGCTACACTTGAGTGTGTAAGTGATGTGTACTAAATAGAGAGTCCAGCTCTCTATTTATACTAATCCCAACATGACTAAAACCCTACTAGGGCCGACCTCTACTTGGAGAGGCTAATAACCCTAGTGCCTCGGGACTACAGGGACTTTAACCCTTAGACAATAGGAGGGTTACCCACAATGACTTGACATGACTTGTTTACATTATTGATTCTCCCGATCGGAACATCGGGGCATGACATAACATGATAACATCTCAGAATAAACATCGGGTTACAATAGATAAGAAATACAAGTGAAATACATTCCGAATTTACAATTACATCAACAGATGTCCCTGTGCCATGTCGAGGAGCTAGATACCAAACTCTCTGGTTTGAAAAGGAGAATCCACAACGACAAATAGACAACAATGTGGAATTTTATTTACAAGGAGAGGCCATTAGATATTTTATTAATAAGCATACTAGAAGAACAGAGGAAAATTTCAAACAATTTCAAAACATTATAAACTTTCGATCGGGGCACACCATATATTTTTGTAGCCCCGACAAGTCACCCAGAACTAGTGGTTAGTGATGCAATTTCAACTATATGTTTAAGAAATTGATACCATTATTTAGGATTGGCCTGAATAATGGAGAGTACATGTTGTAGAGGATCAAATCTCTACAGAAAGTGAACCGTGACAGGATGAATCATCAGAGAAGAGGAATGGAGATCAGGGAGGAGATCCACCAGCTGAAGATAACCCACAAATCTCTCCCTCTAATAGTAAATATGAATATAGTGTGACCCAGATAGATCCAAAGGTGGGTGATAAGAGAAAACGTTTAGAAAATTCTGAAAAAAGTCGCAAGAAGAGGAAGGCCGAAAAATCATCTGGAGTTGTCAGTATTACAAACAATTATTATAACCTCATATCAAATAGAATGGAAGAAGTCACAAACCAAAGCTACAAGAAGATGGATGAGAGACACACAAAATTGGTTAGCATTGTTATCAATGTACTACAGATACTTTGTACTGCATTAAAGGAAGTTGGAGTAGAGATCGACCAAGCACCATATTCAAATGTGTCATTGGACCAAGCTGTCCCATCTAAAGAGTGGCATGTTGAGACATTGTTGACAACTGCACAAACAAAGATTCAAGTAGTTGGCCAAGAAATTGACCTAGAAACATTGAAGCTCAATACCGTGGTCAAATATCTTGACCACGTGACTTTTAATCTTTCTACAGTGCTAATGTATCAACTACATGTTATTAAGCAGGCTGCAATCGAAGAGATGAAAACAAGAGAGCGGTCGATACTTGGACAACTGAAGGCATCAACGAAAATAATTTTGTCACTAAAGCAAGCATTCAAAGAGACTGAGAATAAAGAAAAAACCTTGCAGGATGATAGGAAATGACTAGAAAAAGTTGTCACACTCGCTTGGAGAAACCTCACTGATGAAGGTATCACACCATAGATGTTTGTAGAAGCCAAATATTTATTACTAGGTGACATTGTTGAGAACCTCTGCAAACGATTCCTAGAGTTACAATCAAATATGACACCTAGTACATCGTTGGAGGTATTGGAAGAGAGAAGAAAGGAAACAATTGAGTCTATGCAAAATATTGAAGAGGAAGAAGTACTATGTGCTAAAGTGTTTGAACAAGTTTCTCAGTCATGGCAAGCCTTGATCGACAACACATAGCTGGAACAGGTGACAGATAAATTGCATACTGATGAATCATACTTTAACCAACTAAAGAATGAATTGAAGAAGCTTCCCATTGTAGAAAATATGGCCAAGGCATCCTATATTAAGAAACTACAACAGCACGTAGCCATATTGTGAACACAATAGCAGGAAAGAATAAATTGTGTCGTAGATCTACAGGTAGAAGTGGAAAAGATTACATGTATTATTCAACCTATTCATGAGAAGGTGCGACAAGAATTGGGTTTGATGGGAATCACAACTTTGAAACTTATCAATTTCAAACTTGTGGAACAATTGAAGGTAGTGTAGGAAGAAGTGTGACAAGAAACAAAATAGGTCGTGAAATTATTTCAATATTTTCATAGAAAGGTCGCACTAACCAAGATTTCAGACTAACGTGGCTTGAGATGAGCCACATGTGAGTTTTGAAGGCTTATTGGACCTAGGAAAAGACGATAAGAGATCACCATAATAATGCTCTAAAAGATAAATATTCCATTAAAAATAAAAGAAAAGACCGCAATGGAAGGAGCCACGACAAAAGAGGAAGAAAGCAGGTCGAGACGAGGAGTTCAACCTATTTTTGGTAAAGAGTTAGTTGGATTGATAGTTTTCTTTTGGGAATAAAGTATGATTGTAATTTGGGCCGATAGTGTCTACTTTCAAATGTAATGGGAAGGGTTAAATTAGAAATATAACCCATCAACTGACAGTTGAGAGTCATTCGACGGTTAAATCAAGAAGTGTAAAAGCATAAAAGCATCGATCCAAGCTATGTGTAGATGATCATATCGCTCAAGAATAGAAGAAGAAGACAAAGAAAAGAGATAGATACCAAAAACCAGAAAGCATAAGACGAGAGAAGAATACATGAATTGTAAAGAATATCAAAAGAAGAGTTTGCAATCTGAGTACGTAGACCAAAGGTGCTAAAACATTTCTCATGCCAGATGAACAGAACCTTTGTGGTTTTTCCTAAATGGGTTTCAATTTTAAATATTGTGTGTGCGTGTCTTTAATATATGTGTTTATTTCGAATGGATATACAGTGTGAATGAGCTTATATGAATGTGTCAATTCGATCTATTATGAATGAACTTATCTATATGTCACACATCTAATGATATGATCATATGGAATATTATTTAATGTTAATGACTTGTGTTATATATGTCAAGGAATAAGTAGGCAATTATCTTGAATGAATGTATGAGGATAGAAGTCTATTTCTTAGTTTTGGTCGAGTGACCTGATAAGGCTGTGATAAGGAAATCCCCCTCATAACTGTAGAAAACTGGTTTTGGCAGTCCCCATAAGATATCTCATATGAGACTTCAACTATTTCACAGGTGTTGTTGACGGAGTTCATCTCTATCGGGTCGACATCTTGGGTGTTTTTGACGAACAAGGATCTGAACCTGGCTCGATAAAGAAGCAATCCAACAACTAGAATCGCAAAAGAAAATGTTCCCTTGAAAATATGTCATTATAACCCTAAAACAAGACCCAATTAGTCCATTTGCAAAGTAAAAATGTAAACTATAGAAAAGTGGGTATGGTAAAAAATGAATAAAATAGGATAAAAAGTCATTTTACCATTCCATTTTCAAAATCGGAAAACTTGGTGTGTTTTGGGTGAAAAAATATACCTCCATCTTCTGAGGGTGATTGCGAGAGCCATCGGAAACCATTTTTCGAACCGTTGGTGCCAAGTAAGAGGTATCATCCTATAATTTAATTTAATTCATATTTTTAGGAATTTATGTTCCATTTTTCTAGTTTTTAGGGAGGTCATATTTGGTCTTGGTGATGTACATGTACATTACAACTCCAGCACATGTCCGTAGAATTAGCTTTTTAGAAAAAGGACTAAAAAATTTCAAAATTTTGATAAGGTGGTGATTGAATGGAGGGAAAGGCAGCATGAAGAAACTAACAATGTGGTTCTTGAATAAGACGAGGCCTTTGAATCTCTCCTCCAATGCAGAATGAAGAAGTTTTTGAAATGAACAATATGTGGGATCAAGAGTGGTTACTCTAACTTTTGATTAGCTACTGGAATTCCAGGACTTCATTATTAATGGTCAACCTCTACAGATAGAGGTGAGGATGTATACTTCCTTACTGGTTTATCCCACCATGGTAAATTACTGAGCTTTAAAGCTCGAAGTGTTGGGGGAATGACCATAAAGGACTACATCGCCATGTACTATTTTCTGGGTACCTAAAAGGTCATATCATAGGTGTTGATGAGAGATATAGATATCCTAGGGATCAAAATCATCCTCATGACCATCAAATAGATCACTAGATAAACAACGGGGCACCGAGTTTCATATGTGCACATGTGCTATGGAGTTAGGTGCTTGGAGCCTACAGTTTTTTACTGGAGTAAATGTCTACTAAGATGCATGAAATCCCAATTAACATCATACTGACAAGAAAATACATGGAAAATTAGGTTTGGTAGCATTCTTTGCAACTTTTTGTTTGAGAGAGTTTTGACTCCCAACCCGCAAGTATGGGTAGATCCACATGCTCTCAAAGTGCCTTCTATGCGGAGATGGACAAGGATTATGGTACGAATTTGGGGTGGGAAAGTACTGATCCCATTTTATGATGAATACTTTGCATGGTGGTATCATTATATAATGGATATCGATGACTACCCTAATCAAGGTATTGACTTCAGTCATGTTCTACATATGGGAGTCCCGCTTGGGAGCGCACTTGGCACAATTGGTAAGTCTCATTTTTTAACATTTTAAAATTTATTTCATTTTAAAATAAGGAAAAACAAAAGACATTTTGTGTATGGATACTAACACATCACTATAATCATGAAAGATAGAGAACCAACTCGTTAAGTAGGACTTACTCGCTTTCGACGAAGGGTGTGGGAGTGGGAAGATCATGATGCTACTACGACATTAGAGAATGTTGGTACCAACTTGAGCAACTTGACAAATGGAATCCCCTCAAACAATATTGAATATATTCCAAAGGAATTATAGACATAAATAGTTGGGGTGCTAAGAGCTTGGGTCGGATACTTCTAGAAGATGGCTACTATGCTTATGTACTTTGTAGGGGTCAGGGTTTATGTGACCCATATGATTATTATGATCATATGTATATGAGGCCAATTGTGCCTATTTTTTGGGCATGGTTTGATACATAGACTTTTTGTATGTATAACTTTTTTTTATATTTTTGAGACATTATATTTATATATCAACAGATATTTTATTTTAGCATACTTGTTTAAATTGTATATGAATAATGCATGTTATGTACATGATGTTATTCTTATGTTATGAATGATACAAATGTCGGTATAGGATATAGTTGGCATATCCATCAATAATTGTGTTTTTATTCCTTGATATATGATTGTAAGTTATGTAAATAAAAAATTGATCCACATTGAATTAAACTTACCCACCCATAACGCATCTTTGTCCCAATCATAGAGCAAGATAAGGTCTCCTTCTAAGAAAACTCTCTTGAATGAACAAACTTATCATATTGAATTTGTTGGAATATTCATCAATACTAAGAGGGGGGCTGAATCAGTATTGGGAACCTTTTACCACTTTTAACATGTAACATTAACCATTCACAATATCATTCACCATCACATAAGAATCATACACAGTGCACACAAGATTTAACGTGGAAACCCAAATGGGAGAAAACCATAAAATATGTTGTTTATAATATAAATATTACATCCAATGTGATTACCAATACCAAATGGAAGGAAGCTCCAAATCCCTAATTGTATAGCACCTACTAAAAGGAGGCTCCAACCCCCTAGTTTATCAACTCCAAATGAAAGGAGGCTACAACTCCCTAAGTTCACAAGCTCAAACCTATAGAGAGGAATCCAATCCTCAGTGACTACCAACTAACAATTCTCAAACACCAACTTGAAGGAGACTACAATCTCTTGGCCTTAGCCCATCCTACCAACCCGATGTGAATAGAAGAAACAATTTGTAATGATCATTGTATGATTGTTTCTAACAACCTGTACATGTCTTTGTCCCTGTATATGTATAGTTGTCTCTCTTCAGGTATAATTTATTGTTTTTCTATATCACCTCCCTATTTCTATCACTACATCAAGTTGTGCATACCTTAAGTTCAATTCCCAATAATTCCCATAAACAATCATCAAAATATTTCATTTCCATGTTCAATCCTTTACATTAAATCAATCCATACATATTACCACAGTCTATCCAACTATAACCATCAATATATTCCAATATAACCATCATCATAGCCTCCATACCATATTTAATGACTTCAAATATATACCAATAGAGAGGCTCACATACCAAGATCAAAGATGAGCTATATCCATGAGAGACATGTGCCATCACAAGAGAAACCCACAAGCATGAATCACACATTTTTCAAGATTACAAGATGAAGAGACAATATAGAAACCAAAAGAGTATCTATATAGATTCATCACATATCCCTCACAATCATCTTTCCAATGAGATAAGAATTTTCTAATTTCGATAGTGTATGAGAAAGTTATGTCATTTTTCGTGAATCTCCTCAATCCTAAAAATTGCCCAGAAATTGCTCCTCCAAAAAGTTTCGCACTTTTTCTCCAAACATGCACAATAGAAATAGATACTTGAATAATGATAAAATAAAATGTTTTTCCCTTTATTTATACACTTAATCATGATCTAGTAGTTTCTTTTATTCTCTCCTTAAACTCATCCTTAACTTGTGGATCTCCATATTTTAAGGGGGTCTCAAGGGTTGGTACCCCACCTCAAGAGTCCATCATGAAACTTCATGTCAAAAATTCAATATCACTCCATATCTTCTCTAAAGTGGGACCTATGGCTTTACCACATCATCATACTTGGTGGATACACTTTTATTTCTTGTTGGGGTCCTTACCACTTCAAATGGTCTAATGGGCCAAAGTACCACAACTTTCAAGGTCATGTGGACCAAGCATTATTATTTTGGGGGTGCTTCAATATTCACATCAAATTGATTCATACCAAATTTGGGGACTCTTTAGGGCCTTGTCCACCATGGGTCATGTAACCCCAAAATCATGGCCAAGTGCACCAAACACTGTTGTTTATGAGTTTCTTCACATTTTATTTCAACTATTCTTAGGGGAAACCTTAGAGACTTATTTAGGGTTTTGATCCATATGTGTACAACACAAAGTGTCTTCCTATGAGGGACTACGTAACCACTACACCATAAGGGGACCGCTGTGAAGGACATATACATACGGAGTTTGACATCAATGAAAAATTTATTCAAACCCATTTCTTATGTGTTTCATTCATCGTGGTGGCATCTCAATGTTGTTCATCGAGATGTTCCAAGTGAACTAAGATTTCTTCCAAAACTAAAGACTTAGGAAAAAATTGAATATATAACTTTAGTGAAGGAATCACGCACTCAATCATTAATATTTATTCAACCCCATGAATGAGTTGAAAAGGTTAAAATCCCATAGAAGTATTTGCAGTCATTTGGTAAGCCCATAATGCAAGATAAAGCATAACATGCCAATTGTACCTCCCAACATTTACCATCCTATAAAGCATGGTCTTCAAAGTTGTAATGTCCTTGACCCTCCGACCGGTGAAGAGGACGCTACCATGGAGTTAACCATCCGAGCTACCAGTCCCATGAACATGTGCATTCATAAAAATTGCTGAAGTAAAATGCTTGAACTAAAACATGCATATATAGTTATTTATCATACACAGCGGAAGTAACATACATTCATAAAAGCATTCAACATGTTCATCATGATCATTAACAGTAAATAGGAATTGCAGTAGTAAAATAGACAAGATTACTTATCTTTATGAAGAAATCATCTCGCAACCAGCTATGTCGCTGCAACGTTCCACCCAACCATAGGCTAGCATGCTCCTAGATCTCTCAGCAATGCTACCACCCCCGAGCCGGGCACGATTTCGCAAGGAATAAGGAACTAACAGGCTTACACATAGCAAGGGATAACAACACCACAAAGGTACACAGTTCAGCCAAGCCAACACGGTTGGGTTTATCAGGCCATCCAGGAGCTGGGAAAGGCCAATGCTAAGCTGGTGAGCTCACTAAAGAGCTGCAGACACCAACACCAGAGCCATCCTGGATTCTAGAACACCCACACACACCCAACACAAGGAAGTCAGCCCCTTCTCTGCAACGCAGTCCCTCAGACCCTGATCTTCCCTCCAGTGCTCTTCAGGGGTTGTGGAGAAGAAATCCAACTTAATAGCTCTGTCTGTGTGGTTCTCGACCCACCAGGTTTGTCAAGCACCTCAGGCCATCATTCACCAACCCAAAAATAGTCCAAGGACAAATATGATGAACCCACAACAATCCAACCTTCAATACTATCGCTGGGAAACTTACACAAATCAGAAAATGATCAAAAGTCACGGCCAACATACACAGTTCAACACAGATTCATAGGAAGAATCACCCATGATCCCATCAATTCGTGGAAAAGCAATTCCAATAATTTCCACTGTGATCTGAATGGTGAACGAAAACAATACACAGTCCCATGCGTGGAGACAAAATTTGGTTCTCTGTGTGGATTAAAGAAACGAATTGCAGATCGGCAATTAGCGTGAGAGAGAGGAGGCGAACCCCCACACAACGTTTGGTAAAACGTTTTATTCCCTCGTCCTGCATGAGGAAGACGAATGCCCAAGATCTGAGGGAGTGGGAAGAAACGATTCCCACGTCGTGGAGAGGAGAGCAAGCGTGGCATGGAAACGGTCTTCTTGCCAGCCAATCACTGCCTCAACCAACAAAAAGAAAAATAACCAAGGGAGGTCGTGACACATAATTTTCTCTCGTGACTCCACATTCCACATTCACATCCCCCTTTTCCTTATCCTTGGAATCATGCCCCTTCTCAATATAGTTGCCGCGAACATAGCTGATTGAGTTGTTTTAATTAAAAAGCGTGTTTACATGATGCCGTAGTTAAATATATGCCGCATGTCCCGATATACCATCGGTGACCATTTCTAATCAGAAAACACAACATAACCAAATCTTATGGTGGGGTCTTGGCCTTGAGCTCAACACCAAGATTAATTACAACATATGTATCTTATTTATTTTAATGCGAGCGGGGATTAAAACCAAGGTATTACAAAAGTTTTATTGACAATGTTGGTTTTACTGTCTCTCCCTATCCCTCTCTCCAAGGATCCAAACCCAGGTTCAGTCCCTTCTTCTTAGAATAACAAAGCCCGAGATATCGGCTTGACAAAGCAGAGCTCAGTTGGTAGCACCTATGACGCAAATGTCATCTCACCCGAGACATCTCTCTTGATGGGTAACTATCAGAAACATGTTTTCATAGTTGAGTGGGAGGTTTTTTTAGTACCTTGACTCTGCACCAAGGCTTCTACGAAGTCTGGGGGGGCTTAGCTGACTAGATTCATTATCTGACTAACTGTATATTAGGTTGGCCTCATCGATCCTGTCGGTTGGGTGAACCAATAGGTTCTTACCATAAATTTTTTGTAAATATATAAATAGGTAGTTGAGCCAGATAAGAACTCGGTTCGGTTTTATGTATGAACCCACATGTGTTTTGAGTAATATAAGTTGTTATCCTATCCATCATTCTTGTCTCTTGTATCTGTTATGTGTATATGATTATGTATGTGTATTATTGGTAACCTTGCAATCTAGGTGATTACAATATTGGTTATGTTGTCGGTAGTACATATATTGATGAAATGACCATGACTAAATTCTCTCAAAGCAGGAAATTAAGAACTAGTGGGAGCGTAAAATCAAGAACTATTTGCAGAATTACACTAGGAGAAACAGATTGACTATTGCTCAAGCCAAGGAGAATTTTTTCTCTGAGACACATGAGAAGTTTGTAGAATCCGTAACAAAGTCTCTAAAAATTTACTGGATGAAAAATCCGGTATAAAATAAAGACCAAGAGTTTCTCCAGAAACCAATAAGAGGTGGATGTACAAATCTGTCAGAGGGGTTTGAAATAATCACAGACAAGTTTTGTGAAGAACGCATTGTGGAAGAAAGAGTCTTTGTCAAGAGCATCAAAGAGAGGTTCTATAACAAATTCACTGAACAGTTCCTATGTTCTCTACAGACTCTTTTTTTCAAGTTCCTGATCGTCAAGGGAGAAGGCCACATTGCTGAGCCTCATCCATCATTAATAAAACCACCATCCAACACTAACTGGGTGGAAAAGAAAAAAGCATGGGAAAAATTTATTACAAAAAGAGAGTGGGAATATTTTTTGAGAAAATAGACAGATCCACCCAGGCTTACTAAAGCGTCGGGTAGGCTATGGGGGGGTAGTTGGTCATGTTTCGGGGTAGAGTATTGGAATTCTAGTCGACTGTGAAGACGCCACTACTGGAAATGAAAAGTTGGGCCAATAAGGAAATATTTTGGACAGTGAATCACAAAAGCACACCTAATTTATAGAAGATAGAAAGAGAGAAGGGGCATAAAGGAAGGGAAGAAATTAAAGAGCAAGATATCATGCTCCAGAGAGGAATGGCCACCTGAATGACAAAACATGAAGAAAATCTGCCAGAGTCGGGTCATGACAGAAAAGAAGAGGGCGTATATGAAGAGTTTTCACCGATGGAAGAAGATATGTAGATAGAGCAATGTGAAGGTCTCCAAATTGACATACACCAAGAGATAAGACCTCAGTCTCTAATAATATTTACAGAAGATAGAAAGAGAGAAGGGGCATAAAAGAAGGGAAGAAATTAGAGAGAAGGATATTGTGCTCCAGAGAAGAATGGCCACTAGAGTGATAGAACATGAAGAAAATCCGCCAGAGTTGGGTTATGACCAATAAGAAGAGGGCGTAGATGAAGAGTTGTCACCGATGGAAGAAGATATGTGGATAGAGTAGTGTGAAGCTCTCCAAATTGAAATACCCCAAAAGATAAGACCTTAATCTCCAATAATATTTATAGAAGATAGAAAGAGAGAAGAGGCATAAAAGAATGGAAGAAATTAGAGAGAAAACTTTCATGCTCCAGAGAGGAATGGCCACCAAAGTGACAAAACATGAAGAAAATCCACCAGAGTCGGGTCATGACCGACAAGAAGAGTGCGTAGATGAATATTTGTCACTGATGGAAGAAGATATGTGTATAGAGTAGTGTGAAGCTCTCCAAATTGACATACCCCAAGAGATAAGACCTCAGTCTCTGATAAATCCTAACCCGAGTTCCCGAGTGCAAAACATTGTCGAAGAATACCTAAGACTATGAACTGGAGAGTTCGGTGTATGGAGTCGACTAGACGATGAATGAAATGATTTCGACCATCTTGTAATTTTCCGACCAGAGGAAGGAAACCAGGTTACATTTCAGTTGTATCCATCCAACCACAGTATCCATCTACTCTACCCGGGACATGAAGGAGAACCCCCCCACCCAAACATAGCTTTAGAGAATACAGACTAGTCGAACTCACAGTTACAACAATTCACTCAGATATCAACAGAAGGAGTTGAATTAGATTGACAACTTTTCGAGAACGAATCGAAAACTACAAACAAAACGTCTGACGAAAACGAAAGTTCTGTCAAATACAACTATGAACAAAACACAGGTACAGGAAGTATCCCACCGCCGCCACCGTTTCCTGAAGGAGACACCAACGTCGGAGATATGGGTCATGTACCCGCACACATCCCCTTCTACGAGGGTGATGAAGATCCCAGATGACATCAGTCCATCTACGAGTCGACATGGGAAGCGAACACAGTAACAAATTAAGATCGACATATGGCGCATTTTTTCCATGCTTTGCGAAAGCGAGCACTGACATGGTATATGGCATATACTGAGAAAATGCCCAATGGGACCAAAGAATATATTAAGTAGCAATTTCTATCATTCTTCAAAACACCAGATGCGAAACATCTGGCTATAAAGAATTTAAAAACGAAAATCCAGAAATCGAAAGAGACGCTCCAAGAGTATGACAAAAGACTAAAGGACCTACTCATCCAGCTGGATTATAACATAGATGAGCAACTATTAATCCAGTGGTTTGTTGCGGTTCTTTTACAGAATATCCCTAGACACATTAGTCTAGACCCGTTCAATACATATGAAAATGAGCTTATGAAGGAATTGCAAGTCAAGATGGACGAAGACTACCCGATGCACCCTATGGACAACCATATCAAGGGACAACTAGAAAAAATGTAAAAATCACTATGAGATCTCAACCTCAAAGGACAAGACATTTGGTGTACAAAATGCTTAATGACTAGACATACTAAAGACAATTGTCAACAAGATGTACGCTTTGCTCAAACAAAATGCTTTTGCGATATCTTCCATGAACATGGGCTACACACGACAAAATATTGTCCATTCAATATGAAAAATAAAAAGTCTTCCTGATGCACAATTTGTGAAGTTAAAATCCACGCAACAGCTGAATGTCACTTAAACCTGAAGAATCGATAGAACTACCATGCAGTCTATCAAACAAATTTTGTTGCGAAGAAAAATAATGATAACCCTCCAAGGAATAACAATGAGTAGAATGAATAAAGTAATCAAAGATATGAAGGCTGAAGATATGAGCGCCAGTAGAATAATAATCATCGTGGAGGATATGCAGGTCAAGTCTGATTCTTCGAAAATCAAGAAAATAGACCACAAAGACCAATCCAGTGCTACATGTGCTTTCACAAAGGTCATCGGTATGCAGACTGTCCATACAAAGATCATACTAATATCAAGTTTTGTACCAGCTTTGGTGTGGGTGATCACTCTTTAGAGGATTGTCCCACCATGATAGACAAAATTAATAAAATGAAGAACATTAATGTCTTTTTGTGTGTTCAAAAGTGTGATGTTATTTATACAAAGAATTTACAAATAGTCACTAGAAAAGGTACAAAAACTAGCAATGACAATCCTAGAATAAGTAAGATAAAGAGCAAAGATGACTACCCTAATCCTATAAAACAAAAGCAATTATATAACGATGCATCGAATATGTTTCAAGAATTAGCCATAGAGGAAGCAATTGATGATAGTCGACAAAATATATCTCAAGAACTACTTAACTTAATACATAATAATAACTCTATTGTGAAATTTATTGAATTATTGTACAATATAAAGAACAAATCTGACACGGATAAACAAGCTAAGAGCATTTGCAGTTTAAATCAAAATAGAAGAGTGACGCTGATCCACTTGTAGACTTAGAGATCGAAGGATACCATGTTCGATAAGTTGTTCTTGATTTTGGATCTCAAGTGAACATTATGACAAGAGATACATGGGAACAACTAGGCAGACCTCGACTCAATGAATCGGGCATATATTTAAAACTATCCGACCAAGGACTCATCGAACCTATTGGGGTATGGAGAAATGTCGACACAACCATAAAAGGCATTACCACAAAGTTGATTTTTAAATCATTAACCCTAAGGAAGCATCTAGTTCCTTTCCATGTTTAGTGGGTTGTCCATGGGGTCGAAAGATGAAGGCATTGATTTCATTAGATAAAGAAAGGATAAAGCTTAAAGGGAATGGGAAGAAAGTAATTGTTCCTATTCATCCTTCACAAGGTGAACCATGGATAGAACCCATAGACAAAGAAGTCAATGTCTGATAGCTTTATCAAATACAGAACAACGAAGATTATACCGAACCAAGTATATATGGGGAACTTCATTTGGGAAACCCCGACTTAGTTGGCTATAACTCAGATGTGAAATTATACATCTGGGAGATGGAAAAATATGAAACCTAATCAAGCAGATGTTAGACCATTCAAGCCATCCTGAAAAAACTAACAGGTCAATGTTTTTCTATGATACCAAAAATATTCGAAAGAAAAATTAGGGAATACCCCTGTTTAGTGCCAATCAAAATAGAAAATAGACAATCTCTTCGGTATAAAGAGAGGGAGTCACGAGTCCTTCATATCAAACAAGTTTCCAAAAACATAGGTGAACACAGCCGACTTCAAATATTGGTCAAAACGTTTATAGCTCAAGGTGCTCGATGGTGTGATACCCATTAGTTGATATTACAAATGTGGTCGACAACTTCAACATACTTCATCGAAAGATTTGGAGGGAAGAAGCTAACAAATCAAGCACACATACCAGTCTTCACAAAAGGGAAAGACCCCAATAAACACATAAGTATATGTGAAAAGGAATGGAGAAGACTTGGTTATAAAGATGAACGCATATGGAAACACCTATTTACATCAACATTAGATGACTTACCAAATAAGTGGTACAAGATGAAGAAAGCACGGGGTGAAACGTTCATATGGAACGAGCTTAAAGAAAACTTCACCAAGGTCTTCAAATTCATACTGGAAGATGACAAACTAGTCAAAGCAATAAAGCAGATAAAAACATTCATACAATCAACTTTTCATAACAGTTCGACACAAACCCGCAGTCGACTAAAAGCATCATGTCATAACATTCAGTCTAATAAAATACCACAGTCTACAACACTTCGACTAGAAACTGAGCATACAACTGGAAAAAAATTTCAATGGAAATATGATCATCCAAAGATGACGAAACCAATTACAACAATATTTAAGGTCGAGTTGAACGAAAAATAAAATATCGACCGGATGGCTGCAGAAGACTTCCCAGCATCATTTTCACAATTCAAGGAAGGAAGTCGACAAATCAACGAAAGCAATGCGCTAGAATGGATGCACGCAATGGTTAAAATGAAAGAAGTCAACATATCCAATGATGATAGACCAAAAATGGCAAGAATAGATGACTATTGGAATGAGTAGAAAATAGCATAAATAGTTAACCTACTAAAAGAATTTCACGATGTTTTCGCATGGGACTATAAAGACCTTAAAGGGTTAGTACAGGAAATGGGAGAAATGAAGATTGATATTAAACCTGATGCAAGACCTGTAAAGAAAAGACCTTACAAAATGGTTCACAAATATAAAGAGATAGTGAAAAAAGAGATCGACAATATGTTAATAGCCAGTATTATCTATCCCATCAACTAGTTGGAATGGGAAATCCCAATGGTTGTACAACCAAAGAAGCATGACCCGACAAGATGAGAATCTGTGTAGATTTTTGGGAGCTTAATAAAGTCACTTTAACAGACCCATTCCCAACCCCCTTTGCAGATGAAATCCTAAACGAATTTGCAGGCCATGAATGCTATGGATTTACAGATGGATCCTTAGTACCAATTGCTAAGGAGGATCAAAATAAAACCACATTCATATGTGAATTTGGCTCATTTACTTGTAGAGTTATGTCATTTGGCCTAAAAAATGCACCAGCTGTATTTTCAAGAATAGTATTTAAACCGTTTCAGGAATACATATACAAAACTATGGCTGTATACTTCAACAACTAGACAATATACTCCATGTTGAAATATCACTGCAAATGGCTAAAGATAATGCTAGAAAGAAACCGACATATTCAACTATCGCTTAACATAAAGAAATGTATCTTTGTAACCCATATAGGAATTCTACTGGGAGATATTGTATGCAAAGTAGGCATCAAGGTCGATTTCACAAAATTAAAAAATCATTCTCGACTTGAAACCTCCAGTCAATCCAAAACAAGTCGGAGTCTTATTAGGGCATACAGGCTACTATAGGAAATTCATTCATCATTATTTAGACATGACATACCCTTTAGAAGAACTATTAAAAGAAGCTCAAGAGTAGGAATTGACTAAAGAATGCGATCCATCTTTCGATACTCTAAAGAAAAAATTAGTCGAAGCACCTATGCTCAGATTTCTAAATTGGTTAGTAAAATTTCATGTACACATCGATGCATCAGGCATAGAAATCGGAGCAATCCTAACACAACTAGTAGATGATGGGATGGACAACCTGATCCTATATAGAAGCAAAAAATTAAACAAAGCATAACGTAATTATTCCACAACAGAAAGATAAGCATTAGGAATGGTCTTTTCATTTCAAAAATATCACCATTATCTATTAGCTAACCCCTTTATATTTTACACCGATCACCAAGCATTGAAATATCTAGTAAATAAACCTCTACATCATGGAATAATATGTCATTGGCTGCTACTATTCTAAGTTTTTTAGTTTGAAGTTGTAGTTCGACAGGGAAGGCTAAATGTCAGACCTGACCACTTGTCATGACTCGACATGGGGGAGGAACTGACAGGAGTTGAAGATGATCTACCAGATGCACATCTGTTTTGAATAGAAGCTATACCTACAGAACTAGAAGAGATAGGAAAATTATTATAAAATGGGAAAGCACCTAAGGGACTGAGTACCAAAAAGAAGAAAATTTTAGCAACGAAAGTTGCACCGTATAGTCTAATAAACGGGTTCCTATATAAACTGGGCTTGATGAATTACTCCGTTGATGCGTTTTAGAGCATGAAAGAGAGAGAATAATGCACAAAGTGCACTATGGACCAGCTGGAGGACATTTTCAGTCAGATACGACTGCTAAGAAAATCCAACAGTCGGGACTATGGTAGCCGACATTATACAAAGACTATTGAAATTTTGTTAGTAAATGTGATCATTGTCGACGTTTAGGTCGACCCCTACCAAGCATTAATATTTCCTTAATATCGGAAAATCTAAGTTTAACGTTCAAAATTTGGGCTATCAACTTTATACGACCATTCCCAGTACCTGCTAGAAAATCAGGAGCACATTATATCTTAACATCAGTCAAATACATTACTAAATAGGTAGAGACAGAACCTGTCAAAACCTATTCTAGTGAATTAGCCTCCAAATTTATATACAAAAATATCATTACTAGATTTGGGTGTCCATTAACTTTAATAAGCAATCAAGGGTCACGCTTTATCAAGAAAAATATTGCAGCTTTAAGAGACCAATTCAAAGTTGAACATAGAAGGAACATAGCTTATCATCCTCAGTCTAATGGTGTAATTGAAGCATTCAATAAAAATTTGACAAGAGGCTTAACAAAAATTTGCAATACAAATAAAGATGATTGGGATGAGAAAATTCCTGCGGTCCTATGGGAATACAAAATAGCATATAAACAATCCACAAACTAGATACCATTTAAACTTGTCTATGGGAAAGAAGCAGTTGCCCCCCTACATTTTCCACAAAAAACACCAATAATCGCCGACATATTACATATTAATGTCGAAGAAGTTAAGAAGGAGTGACTAATGCAACTATCTAAGATAAAGGAACATCTAATGATTCCTATACAACACCATGAAATACAAAAGCAACAACAGAAAGCATGGCATGACCGAAACATCAAAAACAAGAACTTGTTGGTTGGAGACCTTTAGTTTTTGTATAACAGTCAGGTAAAAGGTAAGCCGAATAAATTGCATACATAATGGATGGGACCTTATATCATTGAAGAAATCAATGCCAATGGAACAGGCTGACTGAGAACCTCACAAGGCAAAGTATTTTGAAAACTTGTTAACGGTGCTTGATTAAAGCAATACGAAAACTAAGAAAAAATTAAAAAAAAAAGTTTCATAACTGATAACAAAAATCTATAGAAAAACATAAATCAACAAAACAAACAATTTAGAAAACCAAAATGACAGGGACTTGGATAAAATCTCAGGAAGAAAATAGCAGAATATCACTTGGAAAAAAATACACATCAACAACATGATCTTCGACACAACGACTATCGACCATTTTACCGACATTTCTACCACCATGATACACATCGAAAAAAGGATCAAATGGTCCAATCAAATCATAATGACCATAGATAGAGGGAGCGCCAAAAATGGAGTGCATTAAAAGAACCATCGACGGATCATCCTTCACGGTCAAATCCGCCATTAATACCTTCATCAACAAGATCCCCGCCCGCTCCACCTATAAATACCACATTAGATGAATACTTCACATCATTCTACAAAGAACTAGAGAGACAGAGCTATCAGACTCCTAAGATTAAGATACTTGTTCAAGAACCAGAGCCTTCTACAGACAAAATGGCATCGAAAAATACAAGGTCTACAACCAAAACAAAGGAGCTAGAAACTATCGCAATCCCATTGATGAAAAGGTTAGAGAACATCAGCAAAGCAAAGGTTCAGGAAACTTCATGGTCACGATTATGGGCAGAAGTAAAAAAATGGGCATATGAAAACAACAAATTGAAAACAGAAGGTCAGAAAGTAAATTCCAACACCATTATGAGTTATGTACATGCACCTCTCATGGAAAGATTTGGGGGAACAAAGGATATTATTGCAAAATTCATCATTAGTAGGTACCACAAGGGTAAATTATACTTTGACAAACCTATAGAAGTGTCCAGCAAAGTCATATACAAACTTACAGTATTATCCAACAAAGGTGAACCTGTTCCCATAGTTTCAAAGCGAGGGCTAGTCGAAAAAATAACAGGTACACCAACTGAGAAGAACTCTAAAGGGATGGTAATCATCCAAATCCAGTACACAACACCCAATATAGTAGTGAAAATTGTCTCTATGGGCCTAACAATTATAGGGTGTGGTTATGATTTAAGGATTGATATGTTGGAAGTTTTCGATATTATAGCGACAACAGGAAAAACTTACTATTGGATACATTACCTAGTTGATATTGTCAAAAATATATGTACCAAATTTCAGGAGGAAGGTGCAACCATCATATTTCCATCTATGATCATATGGATTGCGATGTATTACATGCATCCTGTTGAAGACCCACAGTTCCTTGAACCGACAAGATTCCATATGTGGAATTTCAAGCCATTTCCAATGGTTGGGAACTCTCAGGAACTAGAAGCATCCAAAGTCTTATTAGACAACTGGTTCCAAAACCTAAAGATCAGAAAGGCAATATAGAAGGTACCCCAAAATATCCGAAGAAGTTTTCTGCCAACAACGCATATCCAGTTAGAGTTGGATCATATTGCAATATGGTTCATGCAGAGAGTTGTAAGGAAAGCCTGCAAGCCTCTCGATTATTACCCAACATTCGAGGAGATATTTGCAGATTTGGCCTGACAATCTAACACCAAAATATCCATACTAGTGATTCCAAACAAGACTGATCAGTCGATTGTCAAGCCCTTAATTGACTAGGAAAAAGAGGAATATTATGAAGTACATATTCATATCAACACCTTTACCCTATAAGACACCCCAGTAGAAGAGGTAAACACTCTTCAAATAGTTACAGTACCATCGACACAACAAGCCCTTGAACTGACACATCAACAGGAGGAGGAGGAGGAGCAAACAGATGAGGAAACTCATTTCGACAAACCAGAGTATGCTATGACAAAACATAATATATGACAATTAGCTTCATAAATATCTAAAGCTCAAAAAAATAAAAGTACTCCAGTCAAAGGAAAAGGAAAACATAGACTCATTATTCTAGAGGAATCTGATGACGAGGATGAGTTAAATGTTAGAGCTGCTGAAATATTGGAGGATGGTGCTAAGAATAAGGTATCCATCGAAAACTAGTTCAAACGATTCATGGAAGAAGAAGCAAAGTAGTCAAAAGAAAAGAAGGTAAGAGTCTCCACCCCTAGTGAAGTTGAGTCTATTGATTTAACCACCAATTCACCACCTCCATCCCCAACCCAGATAGTCCAAGAAGAATTACCAAACCCAACCTCTATTCCCCCAACAACCCCTTACATGCAAGCATTATATTAGAAACTCAAACAAACATTTGATAAAGACAAAGACCTACAAGAGTTTATCAACAACCTCCCCAGTATTTTCCCTTCTGTTCAACAACTGAATACAGTAAAACCAGTTGTCGACTCAGGCCCTTCATGATAACTTCTTGCAATTTCCCAACACCCTAACCAACCACAATAGTCTGTACCAAAACGCTAGGTTGTCATAGTTATTAAATCCACATTTCTAAGAAATCATGACCAAACCTCTAAAGTGGTAGTTACACAAATATCATTCTTCATACCATCCACTGAAAATACCCTACTCCTGATCAATGAATCTGAGGAAGGAACCATATCAGATGAACTTGATGCAATCGACCAGACTTAAACATTAGCAAAATATCAAGAAATGGTCAACCTCATCGATTCTGTCGAGCCTAATGAACCTATCGAATCACCACTAGTAGTCGAGAATCCTATGCCAACATATGTCATACCAAATCTCCCATCAATTTCGGAGCGCCTACCCTCACCTACACCACCCTCAACTTCAGTTCCACCTTCCACACCACCAGCAATTACACAACCATCCGTTGATCCCCCTTCCTTAATACAGTTGATAAACCCCGATTTATCAGGTAGTACAACATAATAATAGCAGATAGGACCACCGCCGACAGGTCCAAGTGAAACACAAATTAGAGACCAATCTCGAAGAAAAAGAAATTAAAAGAAAGATAAAAAGAAAAAAGAGAAGGAACAACAACAAATACAGACAACACAATGGAAGGTACCATCATCCATCCAGCTGGCCCAGCTAGGGTCGACTACAATGGTGGATACACATAAAATCAAGGATGAAGATTCGGACCGACTATTGGAGGCACTCAACACAATATCCCGAATAAGGAAAGAAAGAAAGCATACACAAAATGAAAAAATTCAAATAGAACAAGTCGAATTCCTAATGAAATGCAGAGATCTGACACAACCAATCATTTCAATACCAGAGGGATCCAACACTGTTAGACCGTTGGAATAGGCATACCGACTGTTTGAAATTGTTGTGTCTAGTCTTCAAATATAGATATAGTAAAATAAGGAAGAGCAGACAGAGCAGACCTCTGTATTGTTAGGAAACCAGTTTATAACATTCTCAAAGCGGCTCACAAAGTGTTGAAAAAACATTTTGAGGAATATAATGTCCTGAAGGAATTCCTTAGAAGTTGGGTCACCTACTATAGCCAATTATTTCAGCATCTAAGGAATACATGTGAGCATATTAAATCACTACAGAAACAAGGAAGCTGTAGAAACTTGAGAAACAAGCACACCAATGGATAACTCAATCCAATCCTAGCTTGGACAAACTCGATGAGATTCGGCCACACATGAAGAAATTTCTTGACATTGCAGAAGAGAAAGCACAATTTTTAGGCCCCGAAATGAATAATATTGTAGACTTGTCGATACTGCAGAAGATGTCGCACTTGTCAAGAATCACAACCTTGACCATTGATATTCAGAAAGCACTCTGCAATTGGGAAGAATTTCAGCATCAGTTAGCAGTTACAGCAGAATCCATTGTGGATATTTGTGTACATAAATGACCATCTATCAGACATCATAGTCCATAACAAAGAAATCATGAGAACTACTTGAGACAAACATTTTTTGTTACCTTCCCAATTTCTTCGGGATGAAGAAAGATTTGTTCCTAGGGGAGATGTTGGAGGAGCTAGTCGGTTTAACCGACTAGACTCGTTAGTCAACTAATTTTATATTAGGTCGGCCTCATCGGTCGTGTCGGTTGGGTGAACCAACAGGTAGTTACCATAATTGTTTTGTAAATATATAAATAGGCTATTGAACCATATAAGAACTCGGTTTGGTTTTATGTATGAACCCACATGTGTTTTGAGTAATATAAGCTGTTATTCTATCCATCATTATTGTCTCTTGTATTTGTAATGTGTATAGGATTCTTTATGTTTATTATTGGTAACCTTGCAATATGAGTGATTACAACAGTTATTGTGCTTTAACAGTTATACTCCAACCCAACTTCTCTTTGTACAACTTTAGTAAATAAAGAACAGACATGCAGTATAATCATATACAGTAATGCAATGCAACCATCATACATCTATTCATTTATAAGCAAAGATACAGCGATCCATTCACTACAATAATCACGCATATATCTAAGCTACTGTCAAAATTCACACATATACATAGAATATAATGTGGAAACCCATACGAGCGAAAACCACAAGGTGCTCTTCATCTAGCATGAGGAAATAGATGCACCTTTTGTTTGTGCACTAAGCTGTAGACTCTGCTTAAGATATTCTCTTCTAACTTTACAAAATCTTCCTCCCTCTCATGCTCTCTGATCTTCTCTCTTTTCTCCTTTTGTTCTACTTCTACCAGTGATTCACATGCACCCTGGATCGACTCAACCTTCCCTACTCGTCTGCGCACTCAGCGATACAGATCCATTAACCAAAAAATCTACTAATTCTAGCTCGAGCGTCTACCAAGATTCTAATATAGAATCTAGAATCTAGAAGCTGTTAGAGGCTAACCCATATACAGCTAGGGTTCCTTCCTTTATATCCCAATTATAGACTCGATGTCTATCCCATACATGCTTATTACAAACTCATATACTGACTCGATACAAACCTTATACATACTCATTAGCGACTCATTTTTAGTCACTATCTTAGCCGGCTTACTATATCCATCCAACATGTTGCCTTTCCTATTATAGCAACACATAACGGGAGACACTATCGACCTAAATTACAAAGATTCCTTCACACGTGTAGTTTCTATGAGCTCCATTCGAGCTCGTACTCACGCTCGTTAAGTCCTGTCTCTTTCTTAGTGTGATGCCTTACTTTCGATTTCTATCCGTTATTCCATTTGCATGCCTTCTTCTTCTGATCACGTGTCACATTCTATCCTTCAATCATGGCCTTCTTGTCTAGTGCAACTTCCTCTTCCAATTCCTTCTCCTCTTCTTCTTCTTCTACTTTACTTATTTTTTCATAGAATTCTTCCCTTTCTCCTTTATGTTTCTTCCTCGGTCGTAGCTCCTTTCTCTTATCCTTTATGTTCTTCTCCATACTTAGGCAAAATTCTACATGAACTCTGCCCTACTATACCTAGGCCCAACAGCCCCCAACACTCAATTGTGGTTCGTCCCAAGCCACTTGAATCCATTGCTCCATCTGATGACTTACATTGAGTTTGTTCTAAAAATCCTCCATGATTTTCACCACTTTCTCCGTGTCTATGTGCACTTCTTCCTCTGTTTTATGCATGTGATCCACCAGGTCAAAACTCACGTGTTTCGGCATGACTTTCTAATCTATTGATGCTGCTACTTTGTGCACCTTCTGATGTACAGGAAAAATGTATGTTCCTTCTATGTTTGTTACTCGATCCTTTGCAACTTCTACTACTACTATCATTTATTCGATGTAGTTATTGTTCCATCATTTTAGGATGGATAGAATGGAAGACTAATTATTATCACTGATTTTATTTGTCAGCATTTATAGCTTCAGCAGAATTTTAGGAAGTAGTTCATACCATGTTTTTCCTTCCTCCCTTCCAAATCTTCCTCAGTGTTGTCCTTGTATGAGTACACAACATCCAGATAAGCCTTAGATCTCGTGGAAGTTTCCCACTCTAGCATCTGGTCAGTGGTTTTCCTAACTTCAGTGATGGTGATATCTGTCATCCTATCATCGTCTTACCTTCTTTTATTAGAATTTTCCAATTCAAATTTTGCTTGGAATTGTCATCACCTCTTGTATTTTCAGCAATTTACAGTGATAATGGTGATGACATTGGCATTTGTTTCTTCTTCCCGCTATTTGAACATTCATTTAGACCAACAAGTTTGTTGGTTGTGGAGCCTAATCTTCTAGATCTAGAGATATTATTCAGTCATGTTTGTACCCTAGGTGTACTGTACACTCATTCCCCTTGCCTTGGGGTTTGGGTGCAATGCCCCCAAGATATAGGGGTTCAGGGGTAGCGCCCCCAATAAATAGGGGTTCGGGGGCGAAGCCCCAAGAAATTTTTTTGGGATGTGTGTTGGCCAATGGTTACGCGAACCCATGGTATTGGGTTAGCCATAGTATTTTCCCATGGTATTTTTCCCCTATAAAAGAAAGCATTGTAACACGGCTATGTATGGTATTTGTATTGTATTGAAAAAAATCTCTGTGATTGTGTGAGAGAGACTGTGAGAGTGTGAAGAGGAAGTGCAACGGTTTTGTTGTAGGTTGTATCCCTTCATCTTTTTGGATTGTAATAAAAGGATTGCAATTTCTTTGTGGATGTAGCCCATCATTTGGGTGAACCACATTATATCTGTGTCTCTCTGTAATGTGTTTAATGTGTTTTCCATCTTAATTAATGATTTAACTGTATATTTTTTATTGCTCTGCGGCATGTTTTCTAACAAGGTTCTAGCAATGGATAGTATGTGTTGTGAAAACTACTTCCAATGTCTTATCCAGAGGCTTCGGTGGGATGTCCTCTGGTATTTGAATTATTTCCACTGCTTCTACATTCATTCTCAACTCCTTTAAGACAGTTTTTCTCTTACGGACATCATAAGGTTTCCTTATTTTCATCCTTGTTAGGCTGGTTAGAGAAACTTTTGGAGGGAGGCTTGGAATTATCTCGTTTTCCAAGAACCTCTCAACCTGCGGTGGAACATCTCGTGCAACATTCCCCTCACCCATCATAGGTGTTACTGCTCCATTAACAAGGCCCCTGGGTCCACTATCACTAAGAGTATTTGTAACCATATGTCTCCCCAATTATTCTATACTCAGTGTCTTGCAACCATACTCGATGTAGAATTATATGGGTGATAATTAGCAATTGGCCAACAACAGATGGTTCATTCCCGTGATCGATCTGTCAAATATTCACCCACACCCTCATCGGGTGGCATAATGACAACACAAATGATCACGTGGGTAATGATGTTGATTTCTTATGTGGAGGTGCCAACTATGCCATCCCTTTTTGCTATGACATCGTGATACTTATGGTGGAAGTGACCCTCGAATTCCCCTAATGTTTGTTCAAGCTACCTTTGTGTCTACAGATCTAATAATTAACAATTGTCACATCAACAACTCTTCCAATTAAATGTTCCAACACCACATTGGTTTTAGTGTCACACTTCCCCCTCCACGCTTCTTGCAACATGCACTTCTTCTCTTTTCTCATATCCTTTCTGAAATTGCGGTTTTTTTTTGTGCGACCTAGTCACAGTTATCAAAATAGATATTTAACTGGATCCCATTGATGATCCCTCTAACTTCTTTGCCATCTATTTTCCAATTTCACTGCTCCTCCATCAGTGATTTCCATAACCACATATGGTCCTAACCAATGTGTCTTCAGCTTTCCTGGGTGCTTGAAAAATTTGTTGTCAGACATAAGAACAAGGTCTCCAACTGAAAATTGCTTATTCTTAATGTGTCTATCATGCCATACCTCCTGCCTTTGTTTTTCTACATTTTGGTGAAATCCTACAATGAATCGTTCTTCTTTCAAATGGATTAGTTACAGAAATCTTACTTTGATAACATCAACATCTGTCATTTCTGTGAGCATCGCCACTCTTAAACTTGGTACAATATACTTCATAGGAATGACATATTCTTGTCCATACACTAACTTGAATGGTGTTTGTCCTGTTAACTTTTTTCATGTTTTGCTATATTCCCATAGTACTGCATAGATCTTTTGATCCCAATTATCTCTTCACATATTGCAAACTTTGGTTAGCACGTTTTCTAGAATATTGTTAAATTCTTTGACTGCTCCATTGGCCTGTGGGTGATATGGAGTTGTTCGTCTCTGTTGTATCTGAAATTCATCAGTTAGTTCTTCAATAAATTGATTAACAAAATGTGTACCTTGATCGCTAATCAATATTTTTGGGCACCCGAACCTTGTTACAACATTTTCAAATAAGAACTTCATCGATTTCACAGCAATACAATCCTTGACTAGCATAGATTTTGCCCATCTCGGTAGGTACTCTATCGTAGTGATAATATACCTTGCTCTTATACATTTCCTTGTTGGGATAATAAGTCCCACGAATTCAACAGCCCATTTATCAAATTCCTATAATGTTATTTGTGGTACTGATGGCATTTCATCTCTTCTAGATGGTTTTCCCGTCCTTTGGAAAATATCACAACCGCGATAGTAGTCCCAAGCATCTACATGCATAGTATGCCACCATAATCCTGTATGTAATATCTTACGTGTTGTTTTTTTCCTGGCATGGTGTCCCCCTGTGACACCAGCATGTGCTTCATTTAAAATCATAGGTCTCTCATGTTCCAAAACACAACGCCAAAGTATCTCATCATGGACCAATTTATACAAGTGGTCGACAATTAATTGGAAATATGTGGCTCGCATTACTAACTGTTTCTTCTGTGTTGTTGTAAATTTGGTTGATGCAAAACCCATAGTGAGAAATTGTATGATATCTTCATATTAATCATCAAAGGTAGTTATTACAAATATTTGCGCATCAGTAAGATTATCTTCCAAACTAGTAGGTTCTTCTCCACTCTCAATTCTTGATAGGTGGTCTGGTCCCAAGTTCAATCAGCCTGTTTTGACAATTATTTCAAAATCAAATTCCTGGAAGAGGAGAAGACACCGACATATTTTCCCCCCCCAACACTAGCTTATTGACCAAATATTTTAGTGACGAGTGGTCAGTGTACATTTTGAAATGTCCACCCAGCAAATAATGTCTAAATTTTTGCAATGCATAAACCATCGCAATTCCCTCCCTCTCTTTTGTAGTGTAATTCTTCTCTACAGTGGATAAATTCCTTTTAGAAAACGCAATGGAGTGATCAATCTATCCTTCCCCTGGTTGCGTCATTACCAATCCAAGCGCAACAGAGGATGCATCAACATGAACATGAAATTATTTTTTCCAAACTGGAAAGACAAGTATGGGTGCAGCATCCATCTTTCTTTTCATCTTATCCATACTTTCTTGGCATTTATCTGTCCACTGAAATTTAGTGTCTTTTTTTCAATAATCTTTCCAATAGGCCAGTCACCTGTGCATATCCTTTAATAAACTTTATGTAGTATCCTGTATGTCCTAGTGTTGCTCTTAATTGTTTAACTGTGGTAGGTGGTGGTAAGTCAAGGATAATGGCAATTTTAGTTGTATCAACCAGAATTCTATCATGATAGACTACGTGGCATAATAGAGCCCCAAAAGGCACGCAAAAAATACACTTACTCAAATTGAGGGAAATTTGGTACTGGAAGCATTGTTCCAACATCATTCTAAGACTTTCTATATGATATTTTATAAGACCAAATACTGTCCAATCATCAAAGTATACTTCAATAAATTTGTGTATAAAATCTTTAAATGAAACAACTACAATTCCAGAAAATATTGCAGGTGCATTCAAGTCCAAAGGGAATTACCATGTATTGGTAGCATCCCCACTCCATTTCAAAGGTAGTCTTGTATCGATCATCTTTTGCAATTCTTATATGATGGTATCCCGAGAATCCATCTGTAAATGAATACATTTCTTTTCCTCCAACATTCTCCAGTACTTTATCTATGAATGGATTCAGGAATGGATAATTGAAATGGGCATCATTTAATTTCCTGAGATCAACACAAATTATCACTTCCCCTGAAGTTTTCTTACCTTGCACTACAATTGGGATGATCCATTCTGATTCTTCAACTGATTCTATTACACCTGCTTCTAGCATTCGATCAAGTTCAGCTTTAACTTTCTCTTTGTAAGGTAGGTTTAATCTATATGGTCGTTGTTTGACCAATTTCACATTGAACCTCAAGGGGATTTCTCCAAGGTCCCCAACTATGCCTTTCATTTTGGAAACATTCATAGGGAATAGATTCTAAAATTCATGTAGTAAGTCAGTGATCTTTCCCACAGTCTCTTCATCCCAGTAATCTCCAATATTAGAAACTTTCGAGTTTTTAGTCGACTTGATATTTATTTCTTTAATCTTGAGAGGTTTCAAAAACTAGTCAATGGAGATAGCAGCTCCTTCTAATGTACGTATACCTTCTAACTCAAGTATATTTATCTCTAGTGGATCATCATCATCCAAAAATCCTATGATATTGTAGTACTCCATCCAGCTGTGTATATTCATGTTGCATTGATGGAAATTCGTGTCTACGACTAGGATTTCTTCAAATCTCTTTTCCTTTATCACTTGTAATGTAGCATCGACTATTGAATGTTCACTTTTGAAATCAAATGTCTAGGTAAATCTTACAGCTAATATTTCCCATTCGACAATTCATCGTCGTATCTCTATTGATGTGTACCAACTTCTTGGTACCATTTCCAAAGTTTGGATGAATCGGTGAATCCATTCTTGTCGCAGATGTTCTTGTCAGTTCCCACGACAGTGCTCAATATGTTCCACAAGATTCGTCAGTCCTATATATTTCTAATCAGAGTAACTAATCTCTTCCCCAAATCCAATCTCCATTAATCTTCTACACTGTGGACATTCAGAGATATATTGTTTGTGTGTACCCCACCATCTAGCAGACGTAGCTTTCAACACTTAGTCCAAAGCGACCAATCGTTGTGATTCTATGACTTTTTCTTCAAATTATTCCAGAAAAGATGCAAGGTTAGGTAATCCTTCATATGTAGGAATCACACTTTCTTTGGCTCCTACCCTATGTAAATCTCTTGTGATTCTTTCACATATTCAAATGGATACTTCATGTATCCTATTCTTCCAATTTTTGAGGGCATCATATGAGTCAGATGTACATGAACTTACGCTCTTCCAGCTGAGTTTTCCATCAGTTGTTGGGTTTATATAATATTCTTTTGAAGACATGATATTATACAACTGATCTAGATAATTATGTTTCCCTTCGCTATGCACAGGCTCAACGTATCTTTGTCCTTCTAGCGGATCAATTGGTGCAACCACTCTTATTTCAAAATATTCAAATGATAAGATCCTTTTATTGAAGTTTATAAGGGTTTGGTTGTCTATTTCCCAATCAATTCCTAGAAGTACAGGATATGGTTTTATGTCATCGACAATGTCAATAAATTCGAAGTTGGCATATGCTCTCAAGCCTTCGACTTCTACAAGAACTTGCATGAGTCTATCAATTGGTAGAACATTCGACTGGTTTGCAAGCCTTAGTTGGATAGAATACCATTCTAGTCGTGGCTTATTCATGCTCTCCCATGTTTGTATTGTTAATATGTTGACATTTGAGCCCAAATATAATATGATATAATCCATATCATAATCTCCTATCTGCGTAGTCATTCGAAGTTCTCGGCCTGTCTTCAATTTTCTCCGAATGTGATTAACTCTCTTTTCAGGTTGCAGGTATTCTGGGGTTTCTTCTATTAGTGTTGATAGTTCTGCGACAGCATCTTTGTCATTTATTAGTGCTAAAAAAAATTGAAAAAGCATTTAAGCTTACTAACATTTTTCATTGGTGGCTTCCTAATTAGCTGTTCAAATCATTCAAGCATGGTCTTGACTTGGCAAGATGTCGATGGTTGATTGGTATCAACAAATTCTAGTCGCACCTCTAAGAATATTTCTTTCTCCTGTTGGACATCTAGCAGAGATTTATTTTGTGTCGAGGGTCTCACCTATTGTTTTCCTTGATGTATATCTTGGTATGATCCTGTTGCAACATCTCCTCTCGTAACTACAGCAACATGACATTCTCTTGGTTGGAAGAGATCATTTGAATATTCTGATTGGGATTTGGATTATGATTTTGCACTGGATTCAGGTTTACGACAATCCTGTCTTTCCATTTCGCAATGAGTTACAGGAACTGTTCGACAGTGTCATCAAATGCTTTACAATATGTATAATTTTTCACAGGACTTTGACAATATCAGGAAAAATTTCCTAGCTTCCCACAATGACAGCATATGACTTGGCCTCTTCCTCAACCAAATCCTCCTCCTTGTTGTTGTCCTCAACCTCTAAAGTTTATGCCTCCCCTTTATGGAGGGTATTGTTGTTGTTGAGGATACTGATTGTGTTGGTGTTGTGGTTGAGGGTATTGTAACTATTGATATTGTGCAGGCTGATACTGAGGTTGCGCTTGTTCAGCTTACATATGCTCATCATTTTTCATTAAGTAGGTATCCATCGTCTTTTCTTGCAGTAGCTGAAATGATCTGCAGTCTTTTTTATCATGACCTACTGATATACAAAATTTACAATATAGACTAGCTGGTGTGCTTACAGTATTCTGTAAGTAAAGACATTCTTCGAACTTGTGACCCCTATTCTGGAAAATTCTACACCAAGGCATTCCTTGGCTTTTTAACGGGTTCGACGCTCATGCTGCGACATAGTTCATGAGCATCGGGAAATTTTATTTATGGTGTCCGTCTGTTCTGCATATTGTACGCCATAGTTCAACTTAAACTTCCTTTCCTCTCTTAATCTCCTGGATTTGCACCATAATTTTGTCCAGTTGTGACTGAATTTGCATCATTCCTGATCCCATATCTCCAACAGGCGAGACTTCTAATTTCATTGTTATTTCCGGAGCCTCTATTCATGACACAATATTTTGTTGCATCAATGGGGTCCATATATTTGGTAGCATGGTGACAATAAACCATTCCTTGTGTTTCACATTCAACATTTGGAAACTCACTTTGGCCATTAATGTCTTAAATCTTTGGTCAAAGTCCCAAACAGACTATGTTGGTAGCTATTTAATCTCTTTGATTCCGGTGATGCACTGTGATTCAAACTTTGGCTTTCTGAATTCATCGATCAAATCCATCTAAATCTCATTGAGTGTTTTTGAGACAACTAGTATTGTGCTGCAGCTACAACTGTTTTCCCAAATTTTTGAAATTTTGGACTCTCCTTTTTATTTTATCTTGCGTGGGAGTGTGTGGATTCACGAACTCTGTTTTGTTCTTCCCTCTGGTACAGTTTGGATTGTTTTGAGGTCAACTGTTTTCATGCTTTTCAAAAAATTGTTGTGTCTGCAAATGCTTTGGGTCATGGAGTTTAAAGTTCGATCTAAAAATGTTTTCCTTTGATCTGAATGGTTTCTTTTAGTGCTATCGGAAGTCTATTTATGTTTGAATCGCGACCATAGTTCTGTATGCAGGCGTCATTTTGGAAACCTTGTTGTTTATCTTACCAATGTTGCAGAGATCCTTATTTTATTTTTTACCGATCCATAGTCTTAAACTTTCCAATCGTCGAATTTTTCATTGGTTTGCGGAAGCCGTAGTTTGATTGTTACCCGCCATTGCGGCTCCTCAATGAACTAATCGCCCAACGCTGCTGTTCCATTCGCCGATGGTTTGTCCTGACTTTCACTGATATTTTCTTTTTGCTGCGGAATCCATTGTCCATCCACCATCCATCGTTGCGGCTACGTGTTTGATCTATCCTGCTGACGTTTTATGATTAGTCTTTCCGATCCCCGATGCCTGGACGATGGTTGCTATTGTTTTATTTTTGCCGACAGATAATTCTTAGTCTTGATGTTTCCATGGCTTTACTGCTTAAACCTTTTGATGATTTGTTTTCTCTATCGGATCGTTTTTTAATGCTCGTCGATATTTTTATTTTGATCATGGAAGCCGCAGTCTGATGGCCTTCCGCCGTTGCGGCTCCTCAGTGAACCGATCATCCGATTGTTATAGTTTTTCCGTCCGCCGAAGTAGATTATTTGCCAAACTATTAGTGTCTATTACTCATTAATAAATGATAATCTTTCTCCCTAGGGATAGGTTAGGTAGTTAGTTTTATTTTCTTGCTGTGTGTGATCTAAATGCGAGAGAGTTTAAGACGAGAGGTAAGAACATGCGCATCACATTGTTACCACTCCCCCTATTCTCTATCAATATGCATTTTAGATAGGCACTTACATATCATACTTAAAACTAAAAACACAAAAATATACACGGTGGACAGGGCTGCAACCAGTAAACCTTTTATTTTTGTTACTTGACCTACGGTAGCCGGACCGCAAACCGGACGGATTCCCCATACCAAATAGTAACGGGCTAGTTGGGAACGTTTACTGGGGAGAATCCCTTACTATTGTTGCCTACGATTTTCCAGGCCTCAATAGTTTTGGCGCTAGAAGGAGGGCCGCCAGTGCATGGCTAGCTGGGGAAATCCATTTCCTCGAAATTACTCCATGAGTGATAGTTTTGAAAGCAATTTTCCTGATCCAAATACTGAAGAGAATAGAGAACATTTGTTTGCTATGGAAAACCAAGTAGTAAATGATCTGAGAAGACACACATGAGCTTATGTAAAGAGTATTGGAGGATTACCCATTATCCCTGATTTACCCCAAAGAGAGTACAAGAAGAAAGACCGTCCCATCTTGGAAGATTCTGTGTTGGTTGGAGATTTGGAAGAGTTAGTAGAAGTAGCTTTTCAGGAAGTTGTTCAACCTTTCAATCAAGTAGGCCCAAACACACCTTACTGTTCTCCTGTGCGGACTCCTGTTCCTTCACCTCCTCACTCTCCACCCAAACTCATGGCAGGTGTAAACGCAAACCAGCCACCTAACCCACCAAATCCACCGTCGGCTTCGAAGGCCAAATCACCCCTGAACCTGACACCTCTGTTGCATGATTTACCTCAAGCTTTTGAAAAGACGCTGCCCAAGTTTGATCCAAATGAGAAGCTTTTAGTAGATGACCATTTACAAAGTTTTTATTTGGCAATAGAAGGAATGAGGGCCGGGGAGCATGAGGATGTCGTTTGTAGACTTTTTTCGCATACCCTTAAAGGAAGAGCAGCATCATGGTATTTCAGTTTTCCTACAATCTCTATCCTAGACCGGGATACCTTTGAAAGGATTTTTAGAAGTAAGTATGCAACCCAAAAAACTCATACGGCTCTCATGAAAGGACTGTGTGCCTTAAAAAAATAAAGAAAAGAGAAGGTGCATAGTTTTACCCAAAGATTCGCAACCTATCTTAAGAATTTTTCTGAAGCTGACAAACCCTCGGATAAAGTTCTGATTGAGTATTATACCTCAGCTCTAGGACTCGAGTTGGCCATGTTTGCCAAAATGAAAGCCAAACCTACACTAGCAGAGACTTATGAAGAAGCGGAGAGAGTAGAGGATAAAAAAGAAAGCATCAAGATTATCCTGAATGGTCAGGAGAAAAAAATGTTGGGAGGAAAACTTTGTTATTTACTAAGACTAAAGAGGAGCAATCACCAGATTTCGAAGAAACGGCAAAGATGATGCAAAAGCTCTCTAACAGAATCATAGACTTGGAAAAGGAAAAGGAAGCCCAAAATTTTTATAATCCTTATTACAAGAAAAGGGAAGATAACAATCAATCCCAACCCCCTCCGCATGGCCCCGCATCTATGAACTTAACGGAGGTAGGGATGGATAACTTTTGCACTTTTCACTAGCAACCCCATTCTGAAAAGAATTGTCCTCAATGGATAAATTCAATGACGTTGGTTATGAATCAGTTGTTGGATTCCAAATTAACCGAGGATAATGATGAAGAAGGGAAAGACAATAATAAATCAACAGAAAAACAGGAGGATGAGGCCATGGTTGTATGGGATTGTGTATCGTTGTTTGATGCCGAGGAAGAAAAGGATCTAAGACATGAAAATATCTTGGAAACAAATGTAACGATGAGAAGCCAGGGGTTGATTAAGGAAAACAGTCTTATGCTCCCGAAGATTAAGAGACTTCAAAAGAATGTTAAGAAATTTCAAAACAACTCCTTAGCTAATAAAATTCCGGAATTAACCATCACCAGTCAAAATCCTAAATAGATCAACATGCCTACTAAGCCCAATGAAGAAAAGATAAATAATGTTAAACCGAATCTCACAGGACATAAGATGGATTATGACATTGTGGAGGATATCAAAAAGGTAAGGGCAAACATCTCATTCTTTGAAATGTGCAATGTGCCGTAGCAGAAAGAAAAGCTATTGAAAGCACTTGAAATATCAGAGGAGAAGTTTCCCACTGACAATCAGCCCCAAGAAGAAGAAATTGGTGAAGCAAGTGTGGGAGGTAAGACTAAAATCAAGACTCCACCTTTTCTCCTTACTTTTGAAATTTTCAACCACAACGTGCATAACTGCCTAGTAGACTCAGGGGCATCAATCAACGTCATGCCGCTGTCGGCCTGCAAAAAGATAAATGGGAAACCTAAACCATCTACCTGGAGGGTCATTCAGTTGGATAGAACGAATGTGAAGTTAATTGGGGAAATGGAGGATGTTCTCGTTCGCTTATCTTCAAATGATAAGGTATGTCAATTCATTGATATTGTGGTGGTTGACATACCGAAAGCTTATGGACTTGTTTTGAGCAGAGATTGGTCAGCAAAGCTGAACGAATATTTTGCCTCGGACTAGTCACATTTGTGGCTACCATATAAAGGAAGCCCAAATCAAATTAAAGTTTTGAGGGAGCCCTACATGAAACATAATGTTACTCAGTTCGAAGGTAAAAATGAACCAGTGGATTCTGTTTTGGGAAATTACTTTATTGAGCTAGGACCAGGAAAATATCAAGCGGAAGAAGCCAGCGATACATCAGACGCTCAGCCTGATCTCCTTCAGTTTTCACAGGCTAATGAAATTGATTGTAAAATAGTAGACTTAGTTGTAGATGTAGATGTTAATTCTCGCACAGTAGCGGTTAGCGATTTTTGGACGCCTTTCTTTGATGGTTCTAAAACTTTAGAGGGGTCAAGAGCTGGCTGTGTCCTGATTGACCCTAAGAAAAACAAACATTTTCTTTCATGTAGGTTAGAGTTTGAATGTACCAATAACACAGCTGAATATGAAGCATTAGTTCAGGGACTAAGAAAAGCAATTGAATTAAAGGCAAAAAATATGAAGGTGCTTGGAGATTCTGAAATAGTTGTAAAACAAATTCAAAATCAAATACATTGCATTTCTCCTCATTTAAAAGCTTATCAAAATGAAGTATGGGATTTACTTAAATGTTTTAATGCATTTAACATTGTATCGATTCCAAGACTTAAGAATGCAACGGCTGACTTATTGGCCACCTCAACTGCGAGGCTTGTGCCCTCTAATAATCGGTGCTCTGTTGAATTGCTTTTCAGGCCTTCAGTGCCAGATATGATCACCAATCTATGAGTTTTCGATGATGATGAGCAGATTCTAGAATGCCTGACAAATGACGAGACCTTCAAAGGGGCGATCATTGACGATGAAGAACATCAAACCGAGCTAAAATTCGATAATTTTATTCCTAAAGGAGTCAGGACTTTAGAGCGAATGTTTGATTTAAACGAGAAATTTAGAAGACCAGCGAATGTGAAGACTCATAGCTCGTCTCTACAATTTGAATTGATTAATTTGGGGGCTGAAATGGGGCCTAAATATGTGAATTTGGGAGAGTGTTGCTCCCCAGGTGAAAGGAATAAGTTTATCAGTTTTTTCAAACAATACAAAGATTTTTTTGCCTCGACATATGAAAATTTGAAGACATATGACACCAATATAATCCAACATGTTATCCCCATCAGATCTGGAATCAAACCTTATTAGCAGCCTTTAAGGAAAATGCATCCAAAATTAGAATCTTTAATCCAGAATGAAGTTAAGAAACTATTGGATGCTAGAATTATCTTCAAGGTTAGACACTCAGAATGGGTTTCAAATCTGGTGCCGGTAAGGAAGAAATCCAGAGAAATTAGGCTATGTGTGGATTTCAGAAACTTAAATCGCACTTCAGATAAAGACAATTATCCTGTTCCACCCATGGAATAGATATTGCAAATGGTTTCGGGTTCTGAACTATTCTCTTTATTAGATGGGTTCTCAGGCTACAATCAAGTATTAGTAGCTGAAGAATACAGACTTAAAACGACATTCAGAACTAGGTGGGGAAATTTTTCTTACAGAAGGATGCCCTTTGGACTCATAAACACTGGAGCTACTTTCCAGAGGGCTATGGACATATATTTCTGTGGTCTGATTGGCCGCAGTGCTGTAGTATACCTCGATGACATCACGATATTCTCAAAGAAAAGAGAGGAACACGCATTTCATCTAAAGCAGATTTTTGAACGCTGTCGAAAATATGGTATCTCACTAAACCCCAAGAAGTGAGTGTTTGTTGTTATAGAAGGTAAGTTGTTGGGTCACATGGTTTCTAAGAAGGGGATCTCCATAGACCTAGAAAGGATCAAAGCCATCGAACAGATTCACTTACCCCATAATAAAAAGGGCATGCAATCATTTATGGGGACAATAAATTTCGTGCGAAGGTTTGTGCCATATTTCGCTCAAATTGTTAAACCTTTGCAGCAAATGGTAAAGCAAAGTGTACAATTCAAGTGGACTGATATAGAGAAGAATGCATTTAGTAAAATAAAGACAGCTGTCGTGCATGCACCCTCCCTCAAAATTCTGAATTTTGAGAAAGATTTTATTTTGTACACTTTCGCATCAGATGATTCACTAGCAGCTGTGCTTACCCAGAAGGAAGATGGGGGAGATGAGTTCCCCATATCATTTATATGCACTGGTCTGCAAGGGGCCAAATTGAATTATCCAGGTATGGATAAACAAGCCTAAGTAGTATTCAAAGCGGTAAAACAATTCATACCATACATACTTAAGAACCGGACAAAGGTAATAGTTCCACACCCATATGTGAGGACTCTTTTCATACAAAAGGAGTTAGGAGAAAGAAGAGGCAACTAGGTAACAGCTCTACAGGAGTATGACCTTGAATTCAAGCCAACCTCTATAGTTAAAGGGCAGGGATTGTGCAAACTAATGACTGAAAGTAAAGACCATGAAGAAAATAACTGGGAAAACGAAGTTGAGTTACATTTGATGAATGTATGTCCTATTTTCACAGCTCTGGACTCTTGGTATCGAGACCTTGTGCATTACCTTCAGGCGGGATTGTTACTGAAACATTGGAATTCTAAGCAAAGAAGAGCACTGCGTCTTAAATCAGCCTCATATCAGATTGTTGAAGGAATATTATTCAGAAAGAATTATGATGGAGTTCTTCTTAGATGCATAGAGAGAGAAGATGCGAAGAAGGTCATAATGGAATTACACGATGGGCCTGCTGGAGGACATTTCTCCGGAGATACAACAGCCCATAAAATTCTCAGAGCCGGATACTATTGGCCCACACTATTCAAAGATGTACATGCCCATGTTAGAAAGTGCGACATCTGCCAAAGGTGTGGTGGAAGACAAGTTAAAGCAGCAGGACCATTAAAGCCTGTAATGATAACGGAACCTTTTGAGTAGTGGGGGATGGACATCATTGGAGAGATAAAGCCAAATTCTTCCTTGCAACATAAATATATTCTGACGGCAACCGACTATTTCACTCGTTGGGTCGAAGCCATTTCGTTGCGTAAAGTAAATGAAGATGCGGTCATAGACTTCTTGCAAGATCATATTATGACCAGGTTTGGAGTTCCATTTTCTTTAGTTTTTGATAATGCTACTTACTTTTCCTCGATTAGATTAACTACATTTGCTCATGAGAAAGGAATTAAGTTGCATTCCTCTACAAATTACTATCCATAGGGAAATGGTTTGGCTGAATCTACGAACAAGAATCTGATTAGGATTTTAAAAAAGACGATGATAAAAAATCAGAGGAGTTGGCACTCAGCATTACCAAATGCTCTTTGGGTTGATAGGGTCACCCCCAAGACTTCGTTAGGTGTGTCCCCGTATACCCTTGTTTATGGAAAAGAGGCCATTGTACCCCCCAATTTCATGCTACCCTCTTCCATAATAGCTCAGGAATCCAGAGGATCAAATAATGAAGTATTGTAGATAAAGATACATAATCTTTTGAAGGTAGTGGAATCTAGATCCAGGGCCAGAGAACATTTTAAACAACAACAAGAGGTAGTAAACAGATGGTTTGATAAACACAAAGCTGGAACAAAAGAATTCGAGGTGGGAGATTTGGTTCTCAATTGGGACCACCCCCATGATGAGAAAGGAAAACACACGAAATTTCAACAGTTATGGGTAGGCCCTTTCCAGATTGCGGCAAAACTTGGCCCCTCAACCTATAAATTTCAATATTTACAGGGGTGGGAAGAGAACTTACCCGTAAATGGTTTAGTTCTCAAACCTTATTTTTCCTGAGTTTTTGTTTTTGTTATTTTGTTTTGTACATAAATAGTTTGCTTTGTTTGTTTATTTTTGATTTATTTTATTTCTGTTGGTTTATTTTAGATTTTGGTTGATTTCAATAAAAGAGGCAAACTTTCGGTTGCATGGAGGACATCAAAATTCTGGATGAACTAAAATCCTTGATTATAAGACTGTGTGCTATTGTTTTATCTGAAAGAATTTCTTCCAGTTTAACAGTTTTCCTAAATGGCTATGAACACATTGAAGTCCTACTTAATCCTTGTAAAATAACTCAGGATCAAAAGTCTGGAATACTTTTTCGAGGCTCCATCCATATCACATGTAAAATGTCCTAGGGGGTGACAGCAAAAGACCCATGGAAAGAAAGTAGGGTAAACAGTATATTATATATAAATAATCCCATGCCAAGAATTGAAAGCCAGAAGGCAGATAAGAGTAAAAAAAAAACTCCTATGAAAGCAATAGGTACCAAAACAAAGTACTGAATCATTTAAGTACAAAATTGCCAAAGTTCTTCTTCGTCCGTGAGCTGAAAGTCAAATGCATCTCTCACACAAAAGGACACTATGGATAGAAGAGCCTGAATAAAAATTCAGAAAGAAAGGCATGCAGGAGGACTCATAAAGAACAAAAAAGTCCAAAAGCACAAAAGAAAAAAGTGCAAAATGGCATGGGAATGAGGAACAAATGAATATTTCTGTTTACCATATGTTACAATCCTATGGTGTCCAAGCTAGAAGCTACCTGAAGACAGAGGTAAAAATGAAACTCATTTTCTTGGCCTTAAAAGAGTTACCTTGACTTTTAAATATTGGTTTCCTTTTTCCTACATTAGACTACCCTCAATGATTAAAAGTAATATATTTTCCATTTGGGAAATCCAGACATCTAGAAGAATTCAACATGTTGGTTTTATTGTTAAACAGTCTGTTACTTAAGGAATAAATTGTCCAGAGATCTAGGTTCACCAGGTAGTCGCCAATTGTTGCAGCTGCAACTGTTTTCGCAATTTTTTGAAATTTTGGACCCTCCTTTTTATTTTATCTTTCTTGGGAGTGTGTGGATTATGAACTCTGTTTTGTTCTTCCCTCTGCTACAGTTTGGATTGTTTTGAGGTCAACAGTTTTCATGCTTTTCAAAAAATTGTTGTGTCTGCAAATGCTTTAGGTCATGGAGTTTAAAGTTCGATCTGAAAATGTTGTCCTTTGATTTGAATGATTTCTTTCAGTGCTACCGGAAGTCTATTTCATTTGAATCGCGGCCATAGTTCTCTATGTAGCCGTCGTTTTGGAAACCTTGTTGTTTATCTTACCAACGTTGCGGAGATCCTTATTTTATTTTTTTCCAATCCGTAGTCTTGAAGTTTCCAATCGTCGAAGTTTTCATTGGTTTGCGGAAGCCGTAGTTTGATTATTACCCACCGTTGCGACTCCTTAATGAACTAATCGCCCGACGCTGCTGTTTCGTTCGTTGATGGTTTGTCCTAAATTTCGCTGATGTTTTCTATTTACTGTGGAATCCATTGTCCATCCACCATCCGCCGTTGCGGCTACGTATTTGATATATCCTCCCGACGTTTTATGATTAGTCTTTTCGATCCCTGATGCCTGGACGGCAGTTGCTATTGTTTTATTTTTGCCGACGGATAATTCTTAGTCTTGATGTTTCCATGGATTTACTGCTTAACCCTTTCGAGGATTTGCTTTCTCTATCGGAGCATTTTTTAATGCTCGCCAATATTTGTATTTTGATCATGGAAGCCGTAGTCTGATGGCCTTCCGCCGTTGTGGCTCCTCAGTGAACTAATCATCCAATTGTTATAGTTTTTCCACCCACCGAAGTGGATTATCTGCCAAACGATTAGTGTCTATTGCTTTCGACTGTCAGTAAGGGTTTTTTGCCCTATTTTTGTTGTGTCGTTACTCTACTCTATGGGATGGCGGATTTTTCCCATGAGTGCAGGTCGAGTCGAAGTTTCTGTGATGAAGAGCACAGTTTGGGGGTTTTGGTGTACTGAAGAGTGATGGTTACTTTGTATTTTCATGCTTTACATTTGTTTATAGTTCATTTCATATAATGCATGTATTGATGCAATTCATGTTACTTTGTCAAATGTTGATTGATCTAATGACTGGTTATTCAAGACAGGGTGATTGCTGTTGTAGAGAAGACGTATCTAAAGGACAAAGCAGAAGGGAGCTAGCCGAAGAAAAGAAAAATGAAGAAGCATAAATAGAGAAAAGAAGAAGCAAGTCGGGTTCAAGCTCAACTAGATCTAGCAAGAGACCAACGAATTATTGAGCAAAATAAATAGAGGCAAAGGCCCAGGCTTGGAAAAGTTCGGCAGTTACCAAGTTGGTCCCTTTTTTTTCATAAAAATGCTCTTAAATCATAAATCTGAAATGTAACGTTTAATCATGAGCACTCACAAACTGACAAAACTATGAGATTAAAACCGTTGGGGGAGCCCAAAGGTCACCCGAGAGGGGCAGTCCAAGGATTTTGGTGTTTTGTTTAAATATAGGAGAGTTAGATGGAATAAGGACTTTTTCCTAGTTAGATTTGTGAAGACATATTGTAAGAAGAACTATTTCAAATGTTCAAATGTTGTGCTATGGATGTGTTGAAGAGGAACTATTTCATTTTCAGCTTTGTGTCCATTAACTGTGAGATCGTTCTAACTCTTTGAACCTATGTTCTTGTATGAATGTTCTCTGGTTTATTTTATGAAAATTTCCACTATGAGTAATGAATGTTGTTCATAAACAATTGGCTATCTGGTTGTTCAAATATCTTTAAATGTTCATGTGTTTTGAAAGAAGTATCAGCTATCTGTGATTTTTCATAATGCATGTACAAAATACATTACTCATTAATAAATGATAATCTTGCTCCCTAAGGATAGGTTAGGTAGTTAGTTTTATTTTCTTGCTGTGTGTGATCTAGATGCAAGAGAGTTTAATACAAGAGGTAAGAACCTGCGCATCACATTGTGACCGCTCCTCGTATTCTCTATCAATCTGCATTTTAGATAGGCACTTGCATATCATACTTAAAACTAAAAACACAAAAATATACACGGTGGACCGGGCTGCAACCGGTAAAACCTTTTATTTTTGTTACTTGACCTATGGTAGCCAGACCGCAAACTGGACGAATTCCCCATACCAAACAGTAATGAGCTAGTTGGGAACGTTTACTCGGGAGAATCCCTTACTGTTGTTGCCTACGATTTTCCAGGCCTCAACATACTAGTACTATGGAAAATTTCATATACAAGTCAAGTGCACGACCTCGCAAAGTCGTGATTGTTATAACTAGATGTTGTTCTTAGTTTATTTGTGTTATTTTTCAAACATTGATTTACTATGACTTTACATTTTAAGTTGGTTTTGAGGATTTTTTGGTAATTATTACTTTTTGTTTGAGTTAATGCTTTTAATGATTTGGTTATTTCATTTTATTAGTTTTAAGGATTTTTCTTTGGGCTTATTAGTTAATACATATATATTTAAGGTCTTAAAAACTTATAATAAAGTTTATTTCAAGTTTTAGCTTTATGACTAACCTTCATTTTTAAGCCCTGGTTAAACAATATGCAAAAGGGGGATTCCTTAAGCGCAGAATTGGAAGTCAATGAACAAAGGTGCTACAAGAATCTTGAACCTGTGAAATTATGGCAAATAATGGCAATGCTTTGTAATCGAAAACAGTAAGAGTCATTTAACACCTGTGAGGACAGAATGATACGTGTTTAGAGCCCAGTGATCATTATGACAAGTGTATGAGAGGAGGAAAATATTATTGAGGAGAATCGTGAATGTTTGAAATTGAAATTGGTGGAATTTTTCGGACACTTATGATAGCACATATTCAAAACCTAGTGATGATTATGACAAATGTATGAGAAGCTGCAAGGATTATTGGGGAAATCATGGTCATACCTGTCAGGTTTTCATTTGGTAAAATTATTGAAGGAAGCGGTTAGAAATCATGGTTGATTGCAAGGTAAAGTATTGAAAGCCTTTGGACACATTTGAAGACATAATAGCGCATATTCAAGAGTTCATTTCATCATCACAATAGGTGTATGACCAAGTACAGAAATCATGGAAAGAATAGTGGTCTACATTGACATGATGTCAATTTTGTAGGGATTATTGAAAATTTTAAACCTACTGGTCACGAATTTGTTCAGCTGCTAAGTTTATTGTTGCATAGAATCATTTTGAATATTTTGAACTGGTTCAAATAAAGCACAGGTTAGGGTTATACTATAGAAATGAATAAAAGTGGTAAAACAAACAGAGTCGAACCCACTGATACAAGCTGGTCAGAAAGTTTTCCTGATTGTGCAGTGATGTTTCAAAGAGCTGGATGGTTTGATTTCTTTCAGAAAATCAAGGGCTTTAACCCAGAAGTGTCATATCAGTTTGCTCAGGGTTTTGATAAGGATATAGTTTCGTTTGACACCCTTAAATTTGAACTGACAAGACAGTTAATAACAAAAGCCACAGGCATAGCAGGTGATGGGGAAATATGGTTCAAGAAAATACCCTTCACTTTCAATCCAAAATATTTCCTATTGCCTGAAGTCGAAACCCTAGATTGGGGGAAGGGTGTACAATTAGACAAGTTTAAGCCTGAGTGGAGAGAGGCCATTAGAATTTTACAAAGCTACATCACATGTGAGGGAAGATTTGCTCCGGTTTTTAAATATCATGTCAGATTCTTGCAACATTTCAATCAATAGGCTAGGATGAATTTACCCTTTTTCTTCTTGAAAAGCCTCCAAAATATTTCAAATATGATAAAAGTGAATAGGTATCATACTCATCAATCTATTTTTCATCATGGACTAATAAAGCTGATTGTTTGCACAGTCCTTCAGAAAAAGAGCAGAACTTGGGATCATTTTTTGTTTTGGTCAGGTATCCATAGTGAGAAAGAAGACCAACCCAAAAACAGGCAGATGAACAAGCAGTATATCCTTTTAAAAAGGTTAAAAAGAGAAATAACCGATGAGCTATTAAAAGACAATGTTCAAGAGGAATGGTCAACTCAAAAATTCGAAGAGCCTGCATGTGAAGAGGTAAGAGAAGTGCTTTATGGTAATCAAGAACAGATTTCAAAGAATGCAGAAGAGGACCAAAGAGCTGTTACAGATTAGGAAGATGGGAGGAGTTCATTAGAACAAAATCAAATCTTCACAAGTGTACAATAAAACATAACAGAGGTTCATGTTCTAGTTAAACTTAAGGCTGATAATCTACAAATTTCATATGAAACGTTTAAAGGAAAGTCTATTGTAACAGGATTGAAAGTTGATGGTGTACAACTCTCAGCTGTAAAGTTTCAGGGAAAATCATTTGTAATGTTAGGAGAAATAGAAATCAAGTGGAGACCAAAAACAAGAGCCAAAAACAAACTGAGAATTAACATGAAAAAGATTCTAAACCCTAGATTAATGAAGGAGAAAATCACTGTGATTGAAGATTCTTCATCTCAAGAAGACATGGAAGAAAATGAAATCCTTAGTTCTCAGCAAGTTCATATTAAGAAAGAGCATTCATTGATTTTAGAGTCATCTACATGCAGAGATAAGGTTGCAGAATAGTCAATAGATTTCAGCACTGAAAGAGTTAGGTCTCCAGAAGTTCCTGTTGAAGAAGAAGCAGTCAAAAATGAGGAAGATGATGACCTATTTTTTAGGAAAATGTCCCATGGTTGTCATATAAAACTTCTACATTACAGGAAGGAATGTGCATAGATTTAGAAACTGAAAACCTTCAGAAAACTGTGAAGCAATATAAATATCAAATTGATTTCTTAGTGAGACCAATGAGGGATTGGTCATGACTAATAGGAGACTAAGGGAGGATCTTAATGACATCAACACACACTAGCAGGAATTAATTGTTGTATCAAAAGAAGCTTTAAATATAAAGAGACAGACTCAAAGCCAGTTTGAGGAATTGAACCAAAAAATTCAAAATTTGACCCAGCAGAATGAGAGACTGTCAAAGAAGATTGAAGATTTGGAAGCGAAGTAGTGGAGAAATAAAAGGTAGTCACATGCCTTAGAAGGGATTGCATTGTTGGTTGAGGCAGCCAAGAATCTTTGAATATTACTAGTGAAAGGTGTTAAGCAGTTTGTTTTTGAAAAAGTTAATAGTTTATTTTTGAAAAGACAAATATTTTTTGTAACTAATTCGAATCCTGACCTAAAAAGTTAGTTTAGTCAGTTATGTAACCATTTTTTATGGAAAAGGGGATAAAAGTAGGAAATGCATTAGAAGGAGGGTTCGAATTTTGACTCAAGGAGAGGATTTTAAGGTGTGGTATCTCAAGCTAAGACTAATAACTCTTACGTAATTTTGATGACTATTATTGATTATATACATACTGATAAGCCTTTTTACCTGTTATGCTAGTTTCATTTTTGATCTGTTTGATTACTCTACATACAACTTCATTTCTTGTTTAAAGGTTCTATACATGCAAATGCTTGTATCTTGTGGGTGGAATCAGTATTTTATGTGTAATGTTTATGGTTTATTCCAATGTGTTTGATCCCCGGTTTTTTAAACTTGTTCATGATTTAGTTCTATGTTATCTTGTTTATGTTTTACCTCCTTGTTGATAAAGTTTTAAACCAAAACCATTAAAAAACCAATTTCATTCTGTTTTCTTTTTGAGATTGTGTTAGCTTTTTCTTGTGGTAGTCTGGGAACAATTTCTAGCACAAACATCTTTGGCATCGTTGCCAAGGATGAAGCTGAAGTATATCTTCCCTGGGATATCATTATTCATCTAATTTTGAGAGGGGAACAAAGTCAGAAAATATTTTAGACTACAATTTTTCATCGGCTACTCCATGGAAGAAATATTTGTTGGCCACTCCACCGATTCAAGATGTCAATGAGCATGGAAGCCATTGTGGCTGTGAGGTATGCTTTCTGTGATTTCTCAAATATTGTTGGTTTTCCACATCCAGTGCTTTCTATAATTGAGGAGGGTGACTATCTTCCTACATTCAAAGGAAACAAGTATGAGCATCCTCGTGAGCACTTATTAAATTTTCATAAATGCATGTTGAACGTGATTTTGTTCATGAGGATCTATTAATCAAGATGTTCAGATTTTCTTTAGAAGAACATGCTCGTGAATGGTTTCAATCTCTTCCCCCTGCTAGCATTCATTCTTTGAAGGAGTTTCATACTGTTTTTCATCATCATTATCAAAGAATTTATCCGGCAAATCTTCTATTTGAAAATTGTTGTGAGGAATATGAATTGCATGATGAGATTGAAGATATATATAGAGAAGAATTGGTCCCTCACAATATTCATCAATTCTCTAATGATCTTCAAGATGATAGGTTTTTCCATAAATATGAACTATAAGTGAATAATGAAGAAGCTGAAGGTTCTTTTATTATCATTAATTCTAATTATTATAAACCTGACTATATGGTTTCTTTAGATACAAAACACAATGATTAGTTTTATTTTGGTCAAATGCCAATGGAAATCAGAAAGGGAAATCCTCGACTTTAAGATTTGCAGACAAAAGGAAATTGTGCTAACCATGAAGAACTGGATTTGCAGAGATCATCTATTTCCAAGGAGGAACAACAAGAGGATTATATTTCTCTTTATGTACCCGTTACTTCAAATCTAGATAAAAAAGATGATAAGGACGACAAAGATCATGCTAATGTTTTTTCAAATCATCCTTTCTATGATGAATGTGAATCTGACCTGGGAATTAAGGGAAATGATTAGCACTCTTCAAAAATTAGTCATCTTGAGTTAGTGGAAGATATAAAACAATATAACCTCAAGAGAGTTGAAGGTTTTATATATTGTTCTCTTATTGCATTATCTCATGGAGTATTGAGGACACCCATTTGCAGTCCATTCTTTTTTAACAACATGAAGGAATAATTTTGCATGAGTATCATGATCCCGTGACTTCTTGGATGGAGTTGTATTTTTCAAAGGTTTCTAATGCTCCAGCTTTTGGAATACTTCCTATTTCCAATCGTAAGTATCAGCTTCCTACATACTCTTTATTGCATTTATCACATCTTTTGTGGGTCTTCTCAAACAATAGCATGCATGGAATTATTATTCTCAGTCAAATGGTTTCTTGGCTTCACTGGAAGTATGATTACACTTGATTGGGTTGTTTCCTCCGATTAGAAGCAAGAGTAAATAGTATAATAAGCTCGCTATATGAGCATGTAGATTCTTTTCAGTATGCTGGTTTGTAGCAGTATTTTTTCATTTCATAGGTATGTGTTCAGAGTTTCAGAAATTTGCAGAGATTTGGTAAAGACTTTAGATCCCAATGGAATTTTTGCAGAGTAATAGATAGGTTTAGTTGAGTGGGCAGAAGGCACTGATCTACAGGTTCTTGAAACCTCACAAGGAGGATTTCATCCCGCAGTAGGATCCAAATGTTATAACTAGATGTTGTTCTTAGTTTATTTGTCTTATTTTTCAAACATTGATTTACTATGACTTTACGTTTTAAGTTGGTTTTGAGGATATTTCGGTAATTAGTACTTTTTGTTTGAGTTAATTCTTTTAATGATTTGGCTATTTCATTTTATTAGTTTTAAGGATTTTTCTTTGGGCTTATTAGTTAATATATATATATATCTTTAAGGTCTTAAAAACCTATAATAAAGTTTATTTCAAGTTTTAGCTTTATGACTAACCTTCATTTTTAAGCCTTGGTTAAAAAATATGCAAAAGGGGGGATTCCTGTAGCACAGGGTTGGAAGTCAATGAACAAAGGCGCTACACGAATCTCGAAACTGTGAAATTATGGCAAATATTGGTGATGCTTTGTAATCGAAAATAGTAGGATTCGTTTAACACCTGTGAGGACAGAATGATACGTGTTTAGAGCCCAGTGATCATTATGACAAGTGTATGAGAGGAGGAAAACATTATTGAGGAGAATCGTGAATGTTTGAAATCAAAATTGGTGGAAGTTTTTGGAAACTTATGATAGCGCATATTCAAAACCCAGTGATGATTATGACAAGTGTATGAGAAGCTGCAAGGGTTATTGGGGAAATCATTGTCATACCTGTCAGGTTTTCATTCGGTAAAATTATTGAAAGAAGCGGTTAGAAATCTTGGCTGATTGCAGGGTAAAGTATTGAAATACTTTGGACACCTTTGAAGACATAATAGTGCATATTCAGGAGTTTCATTCATCATCATGACAGGTGTATGACCAGGTACAGAAATCATGGAAAGAATAGTGGTCTACATTGACATGCTGTCAATTTTGTAGGGATTATTGAAAATTTTAAACCTATTGGTCATGAATTTGTTCAGCAGCTAAGTTTATTGTTGTAGAGAATTATTTTGAATATTTTCAACTAGTTTAAAGAAAGCACGGGATAGGGTTATACTATACAAATGAAGAAAAGTGGTAAAACAAACAGAGTCGAACCCACTGATACAAGCTAGGTAGAAAGTTTTCCTGATTGTCCAGCGATGTTTCAAAGAGCTGGATGGTTTGATTTCTTTCAGAAAATAAATGGCTTTAACCCATAAGTGTCATATCATTTTGATCAGGGTTTTGATAAGGATACAATTTCATTTGACACCCTTAAATTTGAACTAACAAGAGAGTTAATAACAGAAGCCAGGGGCATAGCAGGTGATGGAGAACTCTGGTTCAAGAAAATACCCTTCACTTTCAATCCAAAAGATTTCCTATTGCCTTAAGTTGAAACCCTAGATTGGGGGAAGGGTGTACAATAAGACAAGTTTAAGCCTGAGTGGAGAGAGGCCATTAGAATTTTACAAAGCTACATCACATGTGAGGGAATATTTTCTCTGGTTTTTAATTATCATGTTGGATTCCTGCAACATTTGAATCAACATGCTAGGATGAATTTACCCTTTTTCTTCTTGAAAAGCCTACAAAATATATCAAATAGGATAAAACGGCATTGGGATCATACTCATCAATCTATTTTTCATCATGTATTGATAAATCTGATTGATTGCACAGTCCTTCAGAAAAAGAGCAGAACTTGGGATCATTTTTTGTTTTGGTCAGCTATCCATAGTGAGCAAAAAGACCAACCAAAAAAGAGGTAGATGAACAAGTAGTATAGCCTTGTAAAAAGGTTAAAGAGAGAAATAACTGATGAGTTGGTAAAAGACAGTGTTCAGGAGGAATGTTCGACTCAAAAATTCGAGGATCCTATATGTGAAGAGGTAAGAGAAGTGTTTCATGGTAATCAAGAACAAATTTCAGAGAATGCAGAAGAGGACCAGAGATCTGTTACAGATCGAGAAGATGGGAGGATTTCATTAGAACAAAATCAAAGCTTCACAAGTGTACAAGAAAACATAACAGAGGTTCCTGTTCCAGTTAAACTCAAGGTTGATAATCTACAGATTTCAAATGAAAAGTTTAAAGGAAATTCTATTGTAACAAGATTGAAAGTTGATGGTGTACAACTATCAACTCTAAAGTTTCAGGGAAAATCATTTGTAATGTTAAAATAAACAAAAACGAAGTGGAGACAAAAAACAAGAGCCAAAAACAAACTGATACTTAACATGAAAAAGATTCTAAAACCTAGATTAATGAAGGAGAAAACCACTGTGATTGAAGACTCTTCATCTCAAGAAGACATGGAAGAAAAAGAAAGCCTCAGTTCTCAGCAAGTTCATATTAAGAAAGAGAATTCAGTGATTTTAGAGTCATCTACAGGCAGAGATAAGGTTGCAGAACAATCAATAGATTTCAGCACTGAAAGAGTTAAGTCTCCATAAGTTCTTGTGGAAGAAGAAGCAGTCAAAAATGAGGAGGATGATGACCTAATTTTTAGGAAAATGAATATCCCATGGCTGTCAGATAAAACCTCTACATTACAGGAAGGAATGTGCATAGATTCAGAAACTGAAAACCTTCAGAAAACTGTGAAGCAATATAAATATCAAATTGATTTTCTTAGTGAGACCAATGAGGGATTGGTCATGACTAATAGGAGACTAAGGGAGGATCTTAATGACATCAACACACACTACTAGGAATTAATTATTGTTTCAAAAGAATCTTTAAAGAGAAAGAGATAGACTCAGAGCCAATTTGAGGAATTGAACCAAAAAATTCAAAATTTGGCCCAACAAAATGAAAGACTGTCAAAGAAGATTGAAGATTTGGAAGCAGAGAAACTGAGAACTAAAAGGCAGTCACATGCCTTATAAGGGATTGCATTGTTGGCTAAGGCAACCAAGAATCTTTGAAGATTACTAGTGACAGGTGTCAAGCAGTTTGTTTTTGAAATAGTTAATAGTTTATTTTTTAAAAGACAAATAATTTTTGTAAGTAATTCGAATCCTGACCTAAAAAGTTAGTTTAGTCAGTTATGTAACCATTTTTTATGGAAAAAGGGATAAAAGTAGTGTTGCACTTGCAACAATTTCCCAAAATTCTAAAAAAATTTAGGACCCTCCTTTACTTTGAATTATGCTGGTTCTTTCTTGTTTTCAGCCTATTGATTTTTGGCCTATGGATTTTGAAGCGTCTTCTAGCCTTTTGGTTGCTGTAAATTGAGTGGTTTTTTCTCTTTCAATGCTTAAAAGGATCCCATCTTCAATTAGGTTCATCGTCATCTTGCAAATCTTTCAAAGCCTGGTTCAATCGAGAGTTAAGTCATTCATCTCTTTCGCCGTTGCGGGCGGTTTAATGATCTTCCTCCCCGCCGTTGCGGCCCGTTTTCGAGTCTTGGACTTTCATTTTCGTCCCGACCGTTTCGGGAGGTTTTGGAATCTTTCGACCGTTGCGCATGATTGTTTGATTCTCCTTCATTGCGGATGGGTTTTGGTTCTTCATCGGAGGAATGTGAAGTCTTCCTTGTCCGCCATTACGGACGGTGTGTTGCTTTTCCCTCCCGCAGTTGCGGAGGGGTTCGAACTCTTGATCATCCGATCAAGGTGTCCGCCGACGCCCGACGACGGTGATTCAAATGTTTATTTAGCCATTGCGGGTGAGTGAGTACAGGGGGTTGTCCGTCGTTGCGGAGGAAATGGAATTTTGGCCACCCGACCCGATTTCAGTTCGCGCCCGATGGAATTTTTTCCCCGCCCGGATTGACTCAGCGCACGTGTGGAAAATTGTTCAATATATACGGGGCGACAAATGGGGTTTTGTATTGTTTTCGAGCGCTGTCATGGTAATTTGAGCTGTCATTTTAGGAGCGCGTGAGGATCTAGCTGTTGGTGTACCAGTGTCCAGGTGGCAGGAGGAGAAGTCTAACCAGCATCAGCTCACTCGTTTGTTGGATTGCCAGGTAGGATCTTTGCACCCTAACATCGTGTTTTTTCAAGGTTTGGATTAAGGGTTTTATGTATTGGTTTGGGTATTACTAGGATTAGGCCCCATAGTTCCTTTTCGCTCGCACGAGGTTTTTTTCTCCCACAGCTAGAGTTGTCATAATCGTCTCCCTGGTGGTTTGCGCCCGTTTTTTCTTCTTTTTAGGGTTTCCGGTTGGATAGTTGTTTGCGGGGGGAGTTTTTTCTTTTTAGAACCCACGTTTTATATTGTCACGGCTGTTTTAGTCTCGCCCTGAGCAGTAGAGGAAGGCCAGGTGCAGGCGGCCGTCATGCCGCCTGCACCTGGTTGGTTTCCTTATGATGATGATATCCGTCGGTATTTTCGAAGGGGTTTTTGACGAAGCTTTGATGGTGAATGCTTATCTGTTTAGTTTCCCTAATGAGTTTGCCCTTTCGAGCCATAACCTTCGCTCGCACCGCGCAGTTCGTCATTGTCGGCTACCTTGAAACCCTAGGGCCGTGCCGCTGTTAGCATTTAAGTTCTGGGGGAAGCATGAATAGTGGTGTCGATGAGAGCTCCCTGTGCAGAAAGTTGTTGTGGACTCCCGCGGTTTATAGTCGCATCGATGTAAATACCATGTCTGCGAGCAACATAAGCTTTCACCATTTTTTCATCCTACTAAAACCATGTCTGAGTTCGGAGATTTATAGTCGCACCTTGCGTTTAAAATTTATGCATTTGCATTGCATATCGTTTCAGCTGATAAAAAAAAATGGCATACTGGGAAATGATGTAAGTTTGATGATAGACCGGTTGATGAATAAATCCGGTTTTACTATTAATGGCTCATTATATTGCAGTAATAGTCTAAGTTTTTCCTGATAGTTTCAGATAGTCAAGATATAGATTGGTTGTGCATACATGTGGGTTGCTTTCTTACTTACATATTAACATAGAATAATAGTATGTTGCAAAATATTGCACGGCCATTTCAAATCTTTCAGCCTGAAGGGTCTAAGTCTAAATCCCGTTATAGCTCTGATGCACTTGAGAAAAGAATAACTGCTGCACTATGTTCACAAATTTGAATTACTTAATATCATGATGTTTACATTGCAGGAAAAATCTACAATGTCCAAGAGACAGAAGAAGAAGGCCCCAGCAGTGGAGGAGGTGCCAGCAGCAGAAGTAGAAACAAAAACTGAGTACATCTATGAGGACACCCAATGTGTCACGGGGGTTGAGCCTGAATACAAATGGGGAGATATATACAGGATGATTTCCCACAGGGAAGTCCCAGATACGGGTCTTGAGGAAGCACCCATTTACACAAACATAGAAAAATCTGCCATTATGAAATTTGCCACCAGGCTCGAGCTGTTTCCATGCCCGGAGGTGATGAGACGGGTTCTACCAAATACCAACCACAACTCAATGCTTATGTGTAATGTCGAGGGCCAGGGTTATGTCGCCTTTAGCCCTGGGTATGTGGCCTTAGCTTACCACCTGCTGGAGCCTCAGCTCTTCCTGACAAATGAATGGCTGGACAACCTTAGGATGGATTTTGTAGAAACCATGAAGAGGATGCTCTTGCCATGGAAGCTATACCGACATAGAGCAACTGAAGAATATGACACAGCCAGTCTCAGACCTACTTACAGATTCATAGCTCTAATGTTGAATAGGATCTTCGGGAGAGCAAATGGCAGACTATTCAAATTCGAGTGGATACCCCTGATGTTCTATGTGGCCACTGAAGGCACGATCTTCAACTGGGCAAGTATAGTATCAAGCAGTCTCTCCTCTTGTGTGGCTGCAGCTTTGGAAGGAGAAGCCAGGAAGAGATCTGAGTTTTATATGAGCTCGATCCTGATAGATTACATACTTTGTCATCAGCCTTTCCCAGGCCTCCAGTGTGTATGGGATAGAGACAGAATGCCTGTATATGCGGCCTACAAACCTCTAGGGGCTCATCTATATCACAGTCACTACAAAGAGGTCTGTGAGCAGTTTCTCATGCCATTATACGCACTCATCTTCCGAAAAGAATGTGATTGCATGTCAGAAGACGCTATGCAGGTCATTGATGAATATGGAGATTACTTTCTGACTGAAAATGGTATGTATATCAGGATGTTTGGAGGGTCAAAGACCCCTTTTTTGCTGCCCAAATATGCTACAGATTATATAATCCACAAGGAGGCAGTCAGACAAGTATACATTGATGGAGTTGGTCACTTCTTGTTCCAGTACAAGAAGGCTGCCTATCCCCCCCTTCCATTTAAACTGGGAAATTATAAATTCACAAATGTAAAACAAGCACCCGAGTTCATAGAAGAACTAGGGAAGTTTCACTTTGGCGAAATGACTTTTCGAAGGAATGATACTCATGGCAGAGTAGCGAAACACTGCAAGAAACACAAGGTGACCTACGAATACAGCCATTATTTTGATAGCGATGAATCGGTTTACAGGATGGCTCCAAATATGACAGAGCTCCTCAAGAGACTCAAACCTAAGCAATCCACCAAGGATGGAAAAAGATCTAAGCAAGAGAAGGCTAAACAAGCTAGGGCTGAAGAAGCAGCCAGAACAATAAGAGAAGAGGCTCAGAGGTTGGAAGAGGAGGCTACAGAATGGCTGCGAAAAGGAGAAGAAGAAAAGAGGAAAGCTGCCCAGGAAGCAGCTGAACTGGCAAAAGAAGCAGCTAGAGAAAAGGAAGGAGCTGCTAGGCAAGCAGCCGAAGAGACCCAGAGAAAGTTGAACGAAGAGCTTCAGAGGAAAGAAACTGAAAAGATAGAAGGAACACAACAGCAGGCTTCTGAAACACAAGTGGGGCAGAGCCAAGGAGAGGAAAACCCGGAAGTGCAGATCCTTCAAGTGCCCACCACCATTACTCCTTCAACCTCTACGCTTCAGTTAGTACCCTTCATGCAGAAAAAGGGGGAGGAAGTCCCTGACTTTACCATGGTATATTATGACAGGGCTACCAAAAGAATCATGAGGAGAACAGAGAAAAAGATAGAAGCAGAAGGAATGACTGGCAGGATGATATCAGATAAAGCTGTGATGGTAGGGACAGACGTAGATCCGAGGTTTACCATAAGTGCCGGGAAGGAAGCCATACATGCTTCGGAAGATAACATAGATCGAATGATGAATGAAATAGAATCTACCAAGAAAACCTCCTCTCAGCTGAAGGACACCCTGAGAAAGGAAAGAGAAGAGGGCAATAAACTTAAAAGGAAATATGATCATGTGCTCAGAGAAATGGAGGCTACAAAGAGTGAAATCTATGCCATCCAGGTAGCAGCACATGCACGGGAAACAACACAAGAAGCCCTGGAAAGAGCACAGCAAGAAATTCTGGACTTGAAGAATGAAAGAGAACAGATGAGGGCGAAGATAGAAGACCTGGAAGAGCAACAGAATGTTATATACAAGTCCAATGCTGCATATGTTAAAGAACTAAAAGAGCAGTTGGAAGTAGCCAAGGAACAGCAGGTTGATCTACAGCTGACCAAAGAACACATCCAGACCTAGAAAGCTAAGGTGCTGCACCTGCAAATTGCTCTAGAAGAAGAAAGATGCCAGATCCTCCAGGTTGATAGCCGATTGGAAGAAATCCTGGAGACTGCTTCTTACTTTGTTGACAAGTCACAAGATATCCTTGAAGTATTGACCACCAGGATGGCAAGGGTAGAGAAAGGTGAGGAAGTCCCAGCAGGACTATCAGACAAGAATAGACAAACCCTTCAGTGAGATTATGACTTGATGGAGTTCGCTATCACTACTACAGAGGACTTCAAGAAAACTGTCCAGAAAACAAAGGGACTTTGCACCGAATTTTTCAGGAGAGCCTTAGTCATTTACAACCGGTGTCAACTAGAAGCTGAGCAAAGGCTACACGAGTTCCCAGATCATGACTCATTTATAGAAATGTTGCAGAGAAGACAACAAGAGGAGGAGGCCAAAGTACAATGCATCAAATCCATTGATGAAAAAACCCTGAAGATTCAAAAGGGCCATACAGCCGTTTGTTTGCAGCTCCTAGAAGAACAGGTGAGACTAAATGCAACCAGGGTCGAGGCCATCAAGAAAAAGGCTGAAAAGTTTGAGATTAATATCCAATTCTTGGAGCCCAATTCTTTTGAATATCTCGCCAGTGAAGCTGCAGCGTGGAAAAAGTTCCTAGAGAGTCAAGCGGGGCCCTCTTAGTGAGAAATCGGTCATTGTAATATTGTAAAATATTTGTAAAAGTTTTGGGAAAAGGGGAAGTGTTAGGAAGACCAAGGGCTGGGATGCCCAAAGGTCCCTTTGGGAAGCCCAACCATTTCTTGCATTTTGTATAAAAGTAGGAGACATAGATAATGAAAGGGCTTTTTCCCAGTAATACTGGAGGACCTATTGTAAGAAGAACTACTTCCTTTTGCAATAAAGATTTTAGTTTGCCTGTTGGAGAAAGATATGTGAAGTTTCCAAATGCTAACAAATGGATGGCGGAAAGATGAACTACTTTATTTTTCAGCTTGTGTCCACAATTCGTGAGATCGTTCTAACTTCATGACCTATGTCTTGTTAAATGGTTTCTGATTCATTGTGTGGAAAGTTCACTCAGAGTAATGTTTGTGGCTCATATAACAGTTAGCTATCTGATTGTTAGAATATTTTCTTGTTCATGTGTTGTAAACGTAAATATCAGCTATCTGTAATTTGGTTTATTATACATGGAGATAATGCATTACTCATTAATAATCATTTTCTAGCTCCCCGGGGATAGGTAGTTAGGTGTTTAGATAGTTAGTTGTTTTACTTCATAGTGCATATGTGGTTTGGATGTTCGAGAACCTAAGACGAGAGGTAAGAACCTGGGCAGCACATTGTGTCGTTCCTTACATTTTTATCACCCTGCATGTTTAAGATAGGCATGTGCATTGCATACATTAAGTCAAAAATACAAATTCCGGTGGACCGGGCCACAACCGGTAAACCCTTGTTGTTACTTTGACCTACGATAGCTGGACCGTAAACCGGACGGATTCCCTATTCCAAACAGTCAACGGGCTATTTGGGAACGTTGATTGGGGAGAATCCCTTTCTGTTGTCGCCTGCGAATTTCCAGGCCTCAACAGTTTTTGGCGCTAGAAGGAGGGCCGCCAGTAAAAGGCTGGCCGTGGGATTTGATTTCCCGAGACTATCCTACCAGTAGATGTTTAAAGTTTAATCTAACTCAGGTTTGAAGTTTTCGGTTCTACCCTTGAAACCCTGTTCTCTTAGTGTTACTTGCTTACTTTTGCTCATGGCTGGTAATCAACCTTACCCTTTGCCGGCATGGAGAGCTAGGTCACCTCTAAACTTAACTCCTCCTTTGCATGACCTACCTCAAGCCTTTGACAAGATTTTGCCCAAGTTTGACCCTACAGATAACATTGTTGTAGATGATCACCTTCAAAGCTTTTACCTAGCATTAGAGGGGCTAAGGGCTGGAGAGTATGAAGATGTGGTGTGTAGAATTTTTCCTCATACTCTAAAAGGGGCAGCAGCATCCTGGTACTTTGGACTACCTGCAAACTCCATTCCTAATTGGGACATTTTTGAAAGGATTTTCAGGAGGAAGTATACCGCTCAGAAGACGCATGCATCATTGATAAAAGGTCTGGTTTCGTTAAGAAAAGAAAAGAACGAAAAGGTACATAGTTTCACTCAGAGATTCTCATTGTACTTAAAAAAAAAAATTCTATTGACAGACCTTCAGACAAAGTTCTAATTGAGTATTATACCTCAGCCCTTGGCCCTGAGTTGGCCATGTTTGCCAAGATGAAATGCAATCCCACGCTGGCAGAAACCTACCAAGAGGCAGAGAGAGTCGAGGCTGAAAGTGAGAGTATAGAGGACTATCCTGGCTCATTTGAGGATAAGACCACTGTAGGAAAAAGCTCACTGCTATCCAAATCTAAAGAAGGCCAACCACATGATTATCATGAGATGTTGAAGGTGCTTCAGAAGCTGTCCAACCGAGTTGTAGAATTGGAAAAAGAAAGGGATATTCAGAAAACCAATAAGCCTCCCTATCCCAGAAAAGAGGATGACAACCAATGGCAAGTCCCCCCTCCCAATTTGGCATCAATTAACATAACAGAGGTAGGAGGGGATGATTTATGTACCTTTCACCAACTACACCACTCTAAGAAGAAATGTCCTCAATGGATACATTCAATGACACGGGTGATGAATAAGTTGTTGGACCCAGAGTTGACTAGAGACAGTAGCAAGGAGGTAAAAGAGAAACAGACCATAGAAAAGACAGAGGATGATACTATGTTCTCATGGAATGGAGTTTCACTGTTTAACACTGAAGAAAATACTCTCAAATCTCAGCATACATGTAAAACCACAGAAGATAAGAACTTAGCAAACAATGACAACGCAAAACTCTCAAAATTTCAAGAGTTGCAGGGGAAAAGCGAGAGGCAGGCTAATGTAAAGGCTAGAAATGACATACCTCAAGACACCACTTGCAAACAGGAAATAGAGCCACGCATTAAACCTGCCAAATCATTGGAAGATGATGAGGAGGGAAGAACTGGCAAACTTAAAGAGGAGCTGCCCACAAAGAACCAACCTGTGGAAGAAAAGATTGAATTGATTAAGACAAAGAAAACCAGTGCTCCACCTTTCCTTGTGACCCTTGAAATCCTCAATCATAAGGTGCATAATTGTTTGGTGGATTCGAGATCTTCTATGAATGTTATGCCTCTGGTAGTCTGCAAAAAACTCAAGGGTCAGATAAATCCTACTTTTTGGGATGTCACGCAACTTGACAAAACTAGTGTCAAAGTAGTAGGAGAAATGGAGAATGTGATGATTCAATTGTCTGCAAATAAAAAGATATGCCACTACATTGACATCATAATAGCAGACATTCCTGATGGTTATGGGATGATCTTGAACCGAGACTGGACATCAAGACTAAACGGATACTTTGCTTCAGATTGGTCTCATTTGTGGCTACCCCAGAAGGGCAGCCCAAACCTGATTAAGATTCTAAGAGAGCCTTTTATGAAAAACAATGTCACTGAGCTAAGGGAGGAAAACGAAACTGCTGATTCCGTTTTGGGGAACTATCTTACTGAGCTTAAGCTAGAACATCATTTCTCAAAAAGGGCCAGTCCTATGAAGGACGTTCAGCCTGGGCTCCTCCAACTCCCTCAGGCTGAAAGAAATGATTGCAGAATTTTAGATATGGGTTCCATCTCAATAACTGCACTGCTGGACCATGGTTAGACAATTTAGGTCTGAAATCCAGCTCATTCCTAGTTCTCTAGATTTGAAATTTTCAGGAATGGGCGAATTTTTGTTTTGATGTTTTCTTTTGTACATAAATAAATTGTTTTGTTGCTGATACTATTTTCTGATTTCAAGGCTTTAATGTTCTCTTTCTTTAATTGCTTGTTATGCTGCTATTTTCTTACGGTTTTGCTCGTTTTCTTTCGTTTTTGAATAAGAGGCAAACTTTTGGATGCAATGGAAATGTCAGGGTTCTGTATTAACTAAAATCCTGAGCAAAAAGACTGTGCTTAAAGTATAGAATGTCTTCTAGTAGTTGTATTCCTAACTGGCAGTGCGTTCATTTGAAGTCTTGCTTAATCCCTATAAATAACTCAGAAGTGAAAAGGTCTGAAATACTATTTGGGGGCTCCATCCACTTCACACTTTAAATACCCCAAGGTAGTCCCAGTAAAAGACACACGGAAAGGAAGCAGAGTGAAACAGTTTACCATATATAGATGATCCCATGCCATAAATTAAAGGAGCTAAAAGCTCTTAAGAGTCAATACTCCTGAAAGAAGCAAGACATATCAAAGCAAAGCTCGAAAAGTATTAATCTCAAAACATGAAGTACCAAATGGCCACAAGATCCTCTCCGTCCGTGAATTGAAGTATGAAATATATCATTCACACAAAAGGGCACTATGGGATATAGGATCCTGAATTAAAATTCAGTAAGAAAAGCCTACAGGAGGACTCATATCAAATGAACTAAAGTTCTAAAGGCACAAAAGTGCAAATAGGCATGGGAATGAGGAACAAAAAGGTAATACTGTTCACTGTCTGTCACAATCATGTGGTGTCGAAACTGTAACCACCAAAAGGCAAGCAAAATAAACCTCATTCTTTCAGCCTCAAGAGAGTTATTCAGACCGAAACACTACTGATGTTACCTTTACCTAAGAAAATGGGCTTCTTATAAGTAATTTTATGCATCATCTGGTTGGCTTAGGAATGCAGACAGCTAGAAGATTTCAGTCTTATTCATACAGTCTTAAGCTTAGAAAGAAAAGTTAATTTAGAGATCTGGGGTTCACCAGGTAGTCGCCAATTGTTGCACCTGCAACAATTTCCCAAAATTCTAAAAAATTTTAGGACCCTCCTTTACTTTGAATTATGCTGGTTCTTTCTTGTTTTCAGCTTATTGATTTTTGGCCTATGGATTTTGAAGCATCTTCTAGCCTTTTGGTTGCTGTAAATTGAGTGTTTTTTTCTCTTTCAATGCTTAAAAGGATCCCATCTTCAATTAGGTTCATCGTCATCTTGCAAATCTTTCAAAGCCTGGTTCAATCGGGAGTTAAGTATTTCATCTCTTTCGTCGTTGCGGGCGGTTTAATGATCTTCCTCCCCGTCGTTGCGGGCGGTTTAATGATCTTCCTCCCCACCGTTGCGACCCGTTTCCGAGTCTTGGACTTTCGTTTTCGTCCTGACCGTTTTGGGAGGTTTTGGAATCTTCCGACCGTTGCGCGTGATTGTTTGAATCTCCTTCGTTGCGAACGGGTTTTGGTTCTTCATCAGAGGAATGTGAAGTCTTCCTCGTCCGCCATTGCGGACGGTGTGTTGCTTTTCCCTCCCGCCGTTGCGGAGGGGTTCGAACTCTTGATCATCCGATCAAGGTGTCCGCCGACACCCGACGATGATGATTCAAACGTTTATTTAGCCATTGCGGGCGAGTGAGTATAGGGGGTTGTCCGCTGTTGAGGAGGAAATGGAATTCTGGCCACCCGACCCGGTTTCAGTTCACGCCCGATGGAATTTTTTCCCCGCCCGATTTGACTCAGCGCACGTGTGGAAAATTGTTCAATATATACGGGGTGACAAACGGGGTTTTGTATTGTTTTCGAGCTCTGTCGCGGTAAGTTGAGCTGTCGTTTTAGGAGCGCGTGAGGATCTAGCTGTTGGTGTACCAGTGTCCAGGTGGCAGGAGGAGAAGTCTAACCGGCATCAGCTCACTCGTTTGTTGGATTGCCAGGTAGGATCTTTGCACCCTAACATCGTGTTTTTTCAAGGTTTTGATTAAGGGTTTTATGTATTGGTTTGGGTATTACTAGGATTAGGCCCCATAGTTCCTTTTCGCTCGCACGAGGTTTTTTTCTCCCGCAGCTAGAGTTGTCATAATCGTCTCCCTGGTGGTTTGCGCCCGTTTTTCTTCTTTTTAGGGTTTCCAGTTGGATAGTTGTTTGCGGGGGGGAGTTTTTTCTTTTTAGAACCCGCGTTTTATATTGTCGCGGCCGTTTCAGTCTCGCCCTGAGCAGTAGAGGAAGTCCAGGTGCAGGCGGCCGTCATGCCGCCTGCACCTGGTTGGTTTCCTTATGGTGATGATATCCGTCGATATTTTCGAAGGGTTTTTTGCCGAAGCTTTGATGGTGAATGCTTATCTGTTTAGTTTCCCTAATGAGTTTGCCCTTTCGAGCCATAACCTTCGCCCACGCCACGTAGTTCGTCATTGTCGGCTACCTTGAAACCCTAGGGCCGTGCCGCTGTTAGCATTTAAGTTCTGGGGGAAGCATGAATAGTGGTGTCGGTGAGAGCTCCCTGTGCGGAAAGTTGTTGTGGACTCCCGCGGTTTATAGTCGCATCGATGTAAATACCATGTCTGCGAGCAACATAAGCTTTCGCCATTTTTTCATCCCTACTAAAACCATGTCTGAGTTCGGAGATTTATAGTCGCACCTTGCGTTTAAAATTTATGCATTTGCATTGCATATCGTTTCAGCTGATAAAAAAAATGGCATACTGGGAAATGATGTAAGTTTGATGATAGACCGGTTGATGAATAAATCCGGTTTTAGTATTAATGGCTCATTATATTGCAGTAATAGTCTGAGTTTTTACTGATAGTTTCAAATAGTCAAGATATAGATTGGTTGTGCATACATGTGGGTTGCTTTCTTACTTACATATTAACATAGAATAATAGTATATTGCAAAATATTGCACGACCATTTCAAATCTTTCAGCCTGAAGGGTCTAAGTCTAAATCTAGTTATAGCTCTGATGCACTTGAGAAAAGAATAACTGCTGCACTATGTTCACAAATTTGAATTACTTAATATCATGATGTTTACATTGCAGGAAAAATCTACAATGTCCAAGAGACAGAAGAAGAAGGCCCCAGCAGTGGAGGAGGTGCCAGCAGCAGAAGTAGAAACAAAAACTGAGTACATCTATGAGGACACCCAATGTGTCACGGGGGTTGAGCCTAAATAAAAATGGGGAGATATATACAGGATGATTTCCCGCAGGGAAGTCCCGGATACGGGTCTTGAGGAAGCACCCATTTACACAAACATAGAAAAATCTGCCATTATGAAAGTTGCCACCAGGCCCGAGCTGTTTCCATGCCCGGAGGTGATGAGATGGGTTCTACCAAATACCAACCACAACTCAATGCTTATGTGTAATGTCGAGGGTCAGGGTTATGTCTCCTTTAGCCCTGGGTATGTGGCCTTAGCTTACCACCTGTCGGAGCCTCAACTCTTCCTGACAAATGAATGGCTGGACAACCTTACGATGGATTTTGTAGAAACCATGAAGAGGATGCTCTTGCCAGGGAAGCTATACCGACATAGAGCAACTGAATAATATGACACAGCCAATCTCAGACCTACTTACAGATTCATAGCTCTAATGTTGAATAGGATCTTCGGGAGAGAAAATCGCAGACTATTCAAATTCGAGTGGATACCCCTGATGTTCTATGTGGCCATGGAAGGCACGATCTTCAACTGGGAAAGTATAGTATCAAGCAGTCTCTCCTCTTGTGTGGCTGCAGCTTTGGAAGGAGAAGCCAGGAAGAGATCTGAGTTTTATATGAGCTCGATCCTGATAGATTGCATACTTTGTCATCGGCCTTTCCCAGGCCTCCAGTGTGTATGGGATAGAGACAGAATGCCTGTATATGCGGCCTACAAACCTCTAGGGGCTCATCTATATCACAGTCACTACAGAGAGGTCTGTGAGCAGTTCCTCCTGCCATTATACGCACTCATCTTTCGAAAAGAATGTGATTGCATGTCAGAAGATGCTATGCAGGTCATTGATGAATATGGAGATTACTTTCTGACTGAAAATGGTATGTATATCAGGATGTTTGGAGGGTCAAAGACCCCTTTTTTGCTGCCCAAATATGCTACAGATTATATAATCCACAAGGAGGCAGTCAGACAAGTATACATTGATGGAGTTGGTCACTTCTTGTTCCAGTACAAGAAGGCTACCTATCCCCCCCTTCCATTTAAACTGGGAAATTATAAATTCACAAATGTAAAACAAGCGCCCGAGTTCATAGAAGAACTAGGGAAGTTCCGCTTTGGCGAAATGACTTTTCGAAGGAATGATACTCATGGCAGAGTAGCGGAACACTGCAAGAAACACAAGGTGACCTACGAATACAGCCATTATTTCGATAGCGATGAATCGGTTTACAGGATGGCTCCAAATATGACAGAGCTCCGCAAGAGACTCAAACCTAAGCAATCCACCAAGTATGGAAAAGGATCTGAGCAAGACAAGGCTGAACAAGCTAGGGCTGAAGAAGCAGCCAGAACAATAAGAGAAGAGGCTCAGAGGTTGGAAGAGGAGGCTGCAGAATGGCTGTGAAAAGGAGAAGAAGAAAAGAGGAAAGCTGCCCAGGAAGCAGCTGAACTGGCAAAAGAAGCAGCCAGAGAAAAGGAAGGAGCTGCTAGGCAAGCAGCCGAAGAGACCCAGAGAAAGTTGAACGAAGAGCTTCAGAGGAAAGAAACTGAAAAGATAGAAGGAACACAACAGCAGGCTTCTGAAACACAAGCGAGGCAGAGCCAAGGAGAGGAAAACCCGGAAGTGCAGATCCTTCAAGTGCCCACCACCATTACTCCTTCAACCTCTACGCTTCAGTTAGTACCCTTCGTGCAGAAAAGGGGGGAGGAAGTCCCTAACTTTACCATGGTATATTATGACAGGGCTACCAAAAGAATCATGAGGAGAACAAAGAAAAAGATAGAAGCAGAAGGAATGACTAGCAGGATGATATCAGATAAAGCTGTGATGGTAGGGACAGACGTAGATCCGAGGTTTACCATAAGTGCCGGGAAGGCAGCCATACATGCTTCGGAAGATAACATAGATCGAATGATGAATGAAATAGAATCTACCAAGAAAACCTCCTCTCAGCTGAAGGACACCTTGAGAAAGGAAAGAGAAGAGGGCAATAAACTTAAAAGGAAATATGATCATGTTCTCAGAGAAATGGAGGCTACAAAGAGTGAAATCTACGCCATCCAGGTAGCAGCACATGCACGGGAAACAACACAAGAAGCCCTGGAAAGAGCACAGCAAGAAATTCTGGACTTGAAGAATGAAAGAGAACAGATGAGGGCGAAGATAGAAGACCTGGAAGAGCAACAGAATGTTATATACGAGTCCAATGCTGCATATGTTAAAGAACTAAAAGAGCAGTTGGAAGTAGCCAAGGAACAGCAGGTTTATTTATAGCCGACCAAAGAACACATCCAGACCCAGAAAGCTAAGGTGCTGCACCTGCAAACTGCTCTAGAAGAAGAAAGATGCCAGATCCTCCAGGTTGATAGCCGATTGGAAGAAATCCTGGAGACTGCTTCTTTCTTTGTTGACAGGTCACAAGATATCCTTGAAGTATTGACCACCAGGATGGCAAGGGTAGAGAAAGGTGAGGAAGTCCTAGCAGGACTATCAGACAAGAATAGACAAACCCTTCAGCGAGATTATGACTTGATGGAGTTCGCTATCACTACTACAGAGGACTTCAAGAAAACTGTCCAGAAAACAAAGGGACTTTGCACCGAATTTTTCAGGAGAGCCTTAGTCATTTACAACCGGTGTCAAGTAGAAGCTGAGCAAAGGCTACACAAGTTCCCAGATCATGACTCATTTATAGAAATGTTGTAGAGAAGACAACAAGAGGAGGAGGCCAAAGTACAATGCATCAAAGCCATTGATGAACAAACCCTGAAGATTGAAATAGGCCATACAGCCGTTTGTTTGCAGCTCCTAGTAGAACAGGTGAGACTAAATGCAACCAGGGTAGAGGCCATCAAGAAAAAGGCTGAAAAGTTTGAGATTAATATCCAATTCTTGGAGCCCAATTCTTTTGAAGATCTCGCCAGTGAAGCTGCAGCGTGGAAAAAGTTCCTAGAGAGTCAAGCAGGGCCCTCTTAGAGAGAAATCAGTCATTGTAATATTGTAAAATATTTGTAAAAGATTTGGGAAAATGGGAAGCGTTAGGAAGACCAAGGGTTGGGATGCCCAAAGGTCCCTTTGGGCAGCCCAACCATTTCTTGCATTTTGTATAAAAGTAGGAGACATAGATAATGAAAGGGCTTTTCCCAGTAATACTGGAGGACCTATTGTAAGAAGAACTACTTCCTTTTGCAATAAAGATTTTAGTTTGCCTGTTGGAGAAAGATATGTGAAGTTTCCAAATGCTAACAAATGGATGGCGGAAAGATGAACTACTTTATTTTTCAGCTTGTGTCCACAATTCGTGAGATCGTTCTAACTTCATGACCTATGTCTTGTTAAATGGTTTCCGATTCATTGTGTGGAAAGTTCACTCAGAGTAATGCTTGTGGCTCATATAACAGTTAGCTATCTGATTGTTAGAATATTTTCTTGTTCATGTGTTGTAAACGTAAATATCAGCTATCTGTAATTTGGTTTATTATACATGGAGATAATCCATTACTCATTAATAATCATTTTCTAGCTCCCCGGGGATAGGTAGTTAGGTGTTTAGATAGTTAGTTGTTTTACTTCATAGTGCATATGTGTTTTGGATGTTCGAGAACCTAAGACGAGAGGTAAGAACCTGCGCAGCACATTGTGTCATTCCTTACATTTTTATCACCCTGCATGTTTAAGATAGGCATGTGCATTTCATACATTAAGTCAAAAATACAAATTCCGGTGGACCGGGCCGCAACCGGTAAACCCTTGTTGTTACTTTGACCTACGGTAGCTGGACCGTAAACCGGATGGATTCCCTATTCCAAATAGTCAACGGGCTAGTTGGGAACGTTGATTGGGGAGAATCCCTTTCTGTTGTCTCCTGCGAATTTCCAGGCCTCAACAAGTAGGAAATGCATTAGAAGGAGGGTTCGAATTTTGACTCAAGGAGAGGCTTTTAAGCTATGGTATCTCAAGCTAAGAATGATAACTCTTATGTAAGTTTGATGACTGTTATTGATTATATACATACTGATAAGCCTTTTTACCTATTATGTTGGTTTCATTTCTGATCTGTTTGATTACTCAACATACAACTTCTTTTCTTATTTAAAGGTTTTATACATGAAAATGGTTGTATCTTGTGGGTGGAATCAGTATTTTATGTGTAATGTTTATGGTTTATTGAGATGTGTTTGATCCCCAGTTTTTTAAGCTTGTTCATGATTTAGTTTTGTGTTAGCTTGTTTATGTTTTAACTCCTTGTTGATAAAGTTTTAAACCAAAACCATTAAAAAACCAATTTCATTATGCTTTCTTTTTGAGATTTTGTTAGATTGTTTTTGTGGTAGTATAGGAACAATTTCTAGCACAAACAGTGATCATCTGTGATTTCTTGATATTCTCATCCTGGATCTATCGCACAGTCCATACAAGTTCACAAAGGAACCAGTGTTGTTCTAGGTCTTCAACCCAATTCCACTGAATATTGGTATATTAATGTCAGCTCCATCCATTGTACTTGTTGTTGGTACAACAAGAACAAAATTTTGGCTATTCGAACTTCCTTTTCTGTTATTTACAATGTTAGCATTACTCGTATTTATAGAATTACTTGTATATAAGTGTCTTGATCTTACCTCTGGCAAAGTATTTGGTGTTGTAGGAGAGTTGTAATTACGTTCTCGTTCTGGAGCTTCAATCGAATATTCTGATTCTTTGTATCCTTCATAGATCGACTGATATTCTTCTTCTTCATCAAAATATCCTTCGTCCAACTATGACGCAAGCTCGTAGCCTTCTTCTTCTTAATCTGTGTTGCAACTCCCTCTTCTTAACGGAGTTTTTCTTCACTTGTCGGACCTGAATCTTCTTCCGCTTCTTAAAAATCCTGACTCTAGTTTAGTTCCACTATCTCCTGGTAACATCTCACTATAGGGTTCTACTGAGACATAGCCTCTCCATTTCTATACAGTCTTGCTACATTCGCAGAATGATTTTCTCACATATAAGGATTTTTATCCACGTTTTTAAAGATAACAGGTATCTACCGTGTGGTCCTTAAAAAAATTCACTCCACCTCACTATATTAGGTTATAGTGTCAATAACAAACTCCGTGGTGTATCCTTTTAAGATACTATCTACCCATAAATCCATAGCCCTCGAGACAGGGTTGTTTACTCTTTTCAGTCGCTCAATCAACTGGGGATTCCACTCTTTCGGTTCTTCTCCTTGAAAATTTCTTTGTTGGGTTGCCAACTTAAATAACCATTCATGCAACATGATGGGAAACTTAGAAAAGAAAATATCATGAATGTATGAATAAATGTATCGGCCCAACCACTTTGTTGGGGTCCATTGAGATCCTTCACTTTCATTTAGTGCAAACTCTAACTCTTTGGATTCCACCCAATATTGGATTTTTTATTTTGTAGGTTGCCACAACATATCCCTCGCCACAACGATTCAAGATCTTGGCAATGTAACCATTTGTTGGCTTTACTGTCTCTCCTTGACCCTCTCTCCAAGGATACGAACCCAGGTTTAGTCCCCTCTTCCTAGCACATCAAAGCCTAAGATATCAGTTTGATGGAGCAGAGCTCACCCGATAACACCTGCGGCGCAAATGTCGTCTCACCCAAGATATCTCTCTTGATGGGTAACTTCCAGAACCACAGTTCCGCAGTTGGGTGGGAGGGTGTTTTAATACCTTGACTATGCGCTAAGGCTTCTACGAAGTATGAGGGTGGATTACTGTGGTTATTGTGCTTTAACAGCTATACTGCGACCCAAGTTCTCTTTGTACAGCTTTAGCAAATAATCAACATACATGAAGTATAATCATATACAATAATGAAATGCAACCATCATACATCTATTCATTTATAAGAAAAGATACATCCATCCATTCAGTACAGTAATCACGCATATATCTAAGCTATTGTCAACATTCACACATATACACATAATATAACGTGGAAACCCATTTGAGCAATAACCACAAGGTGTTCTTAATTTGGCATGAGGAAATATATATAGACTCAAATACCGACTCGATATAGACTCTATACAGACTCATTACAAACTCTATACAGACTCATTACAGACTCCTTTTTTGTCACTATCTTATCTGACTTACTATATATAACCAATAGTTGGTCTTTCCTATTCTAGAAACACATAACGGGAGGCACTATCGGCTTGAATTACAAAGATTCCTTCACGTGTGTGGTTTTCGTTGGCTCCAATCGAGATCGTACTCATGCTCGTTAAGGCCTATCACTCTCTCAGCATGATGCCTTACTGTCGCTTTCTAGCCGTTATGCCATCAGCACACCTTATTCTGTTGATCACGTGTCATATTTTATCCTTCTATCGTATCTTGCTTGCTTGGTGCAACTTCCTCTTCCAACGCCATCTTCTCTTCTTCTTCTTATATTTTAATTTTTATGTCACAGTATTCTTCCCTTTATCCTTTATGCTGCTTCCTCGGTCGTAGCTCCTTCCTCTTATCCTTTATGTTCTTCTCCATACTTAGGCAGAATTCTACATGAATTATGCCCTACTATCCGTAGGCCCAATAGACATGTTGGCCTCTATCTACTTCTTGTCTAGACCTGCGGTTCAATCACTCAACACAATACCAACATGACACCCCAAGACATCGGCCCGACAGATCAAGATTTGTCGACAACACCTGCGAAGCAGGCGCAATCTCACCCGAGATATCTTAATGGGTAACTACCTGAACCATGTTTCTGTAGTTGGCGAGGGATTATAGTCCCTTGGCACATGTCCAAGGTGCTCGAAAAAGATGATGGGATGGATTATGTCACTTTGCAACAACATCCAACCCCTTAGACTCTAATGGTACTGCACGACTCAAATTTATACTTAGCAGATTAACCATGACCTTATACACAGCAGTTTAGCACTACTTTGAGCATTTATATATTCATACTGTGACATTCATATAGCATAACTGTAACTGTAATAATGTAATATAATCATACATCCACATAAACATTTGCCATTCAACATCATTCACCCATATAACTCTAGAGATAACGTGGAAACCCATCTCGGAAAAACCACCAAGGTGCTCTTCATCTAGCATGACAATTAGATATAGCACCTTGCAGACTGTTCTTAAGATATGTCTTTCTTAATAAATATTCTTGCTCTCATGCTCTCTGGTTTATTCTTCTATATACTCCTACTGATTCACACACATCCTGGATTGACTCTTCTACTCTACTAGCAGTCTATACACACAGCTGCAAGATCCATGGCTCAAGGACCTTCTATTTCTACCAGACTCTCCTCTAAGTCGACTACTGAATCTAATTTAATCGATAGCTAACTGGACCCTTATATAGAGTAGTTTTCTCCTATTTATACTATTTACCAAACCGCGTAGGGTCGATTGAGTATAGCTCAATTATTACAGACTCAGCAACTTACAAAATATCCATGTTACATAAATGTCAGACCATACCTAGCTATGAAAGTCCTGGAAGACATTAACCATAGATTTAATTAGTCACGGAAACGTCTTTCAGCTTGCCTGTACTGGTCATAACTAGTCACAAATGTTGTCCTTCCATATTCTGTTGGTTTGTCCTTTCGTCATCTTCCTTGATTTTCGCTTGTCTAGCTTTAACTCTTCTACCTGCCTTCCTCTTTGTAGGTATCCTTGTCGCAGCTTTCCTTTTACTATTCCTCTGTCGTGCGTACACTTTTCCTCTTTTTCTTGTGCATTTGTTTTATCCTTGTATATTTTTCCTTCTTTTCCTCTCTCTTCTCTTGGCCCAATAGTCCCCCAACACTCACATGTGGCTCGTCCCGAGCCACTTAGCAAAAAGGGATTTTTCCACAAAATTTTGTGCCGCAAAACTTCATGTTTCCCCAAAAACTCATGTTTCTGGTGCCGCCTACGCCACAGGACCAACCTTGTCCTCTAATTCCTTCAAAAATTGATTCACCCAAGCAACATCCTCGTTGACTTCCTCAGCTTTTTTCTCCAATTTCTCCACTCAGTTGGAACTGATTTGTTTCAATGGTCTTGCTTCCAGCAACTGCACAATATGCTGAAGCTTCTGCTACACAGGCTGAATAAGCCCTATCACTCTAACTGCTTCCGAATGATATGTTTCCACCTCCTCATTCCTAGCGTGCTCTTGGTCACAAAGAGCTTGAGCTTCCTACTTAAATTATTTGATCTCAGCCATCTTAGTAACCTTCTCCTTCAGCGACAGCTTCTTCATCTCTTCCTTCGCAGCAGCAATTTTTTGATCAGCTTGCTATGCATCTGCCTTGATCTTCTCTCCTATATCATCTTCTAGAATTGCTTCCCATATAGTGGAAATGGCTTCAAATTCCTTAGTGCAAAGCTTTTCTCCATCGGATATCTTCGTAACAGCCTCAAACGCTGCATTATTGCGTTCCTCAAGAACCTCCGGAGGTGTTCTTGGTACCTGTCTGGCTTGAAGCTCCTCAACCTACTTCTTTAACTCCTATGCAATCCTCGATAGCTGGGAAACCTTAGCTACTGAATCTTCATCTTCCTATCCTGATTCCAGTTGGAACCTGATGACTGCGTCCTTAATGGTCTCAGCCAGCGCAATGCGACTTTACTCGCGTGCCTCAATTTCTTGTTCTTTCTCCTTAAGGAGTGCCTTGCGCCCTTCAATTTCCTGGTATTTTTCCTTAAGGAGGGCCTTTCATGCCTTCACCTTCCTTTGTTGTTTTGTTTCCTGATAGGAAACAACATTATCCCTCAATCGTATTTTCGACACAGCTTCCTATTGTAATCCATAGACTTCACTCAAGGGCAGCTTGGAAAAGTCGATCTGCAGTGTGGAAAATTCCTTGACAACATCATCAAATGCACTTATCTTCGTCCCTGTTTCCAGTGCATTTCCCTAGATCTGTACTTTGATCAGCGACACTAGATTTGGCATGACTAATGGGACACTGGGATCCACGCCATATGTCTCAGCCTCAACAGTGGATTTGACCTCGTTAATTGCGTCTAGCAGCTTAGTCAGGTGGTTCCCAACTTGATCATATATGCTTACCTGTTGTGTCTTTAGAATGGACAGGTTGTCCCTGGCGACCTTAGCTATAGCATCTGTGAGTATGTGAATATCCTCTTCAATCAAAGTATCTGTGTTATTTTTATTGCTAGATTTCCTCTTCTTGCATGGGGGCTCCCTTCCTTGCTAATGTGTTTGCTATTGGGTTTGCACATTCTCATGACTAGGTGTGTGTTCGGAATCACCATGATGAGATCTACCATTGCCACCCCCATTATCTTCTTCTTCATGTTCTTGCGACTAATTATTTTGACCGTTGCCTCCATCATTTCCTTGGCTAGTTTCTTAACCATTACCTTGGTTCACCGATGGGTATGCTTGGTTTTGTTCTTTAGGCAGTGGCTCTTCTAGTGAGTCGCATCATTCATCTAGCCACTCTTGGACAATTGTGTCCACATCAGCATCAGTGATAATGAACCCTGCATTGTGCGCTTGTTTTGTTGGGTCATTCTTCGACTCCAAAATCATATTATGCATGCCAGCCTGGAAATTTATGAAGGTCGCATACACATGCAGTATCGCGCATCGTATTTTGTGGGTTTACCCAATGATGTCATGCAACACCTCGACATGCAAAAAAAACTTGACTTTATTGTCCGTCTAGCAGACCTTGTTCTTCTTTCTCTCCCATAAGTTTTTATACTTTGCATTAAGGAAAAGTAGTGGGACATTCATTTTCTAGTAGTCTGGCAGATTGAACACATAATGAATGATATCAAGATGAGCAGCCAAGAGTAGTGAAATTTGTGATTAGGCTCCTCTTATGCCTGCTACGCATCATCTATCAATTCATTGAGCAGAAACTATGACCAATTGAAAATCACTCCTTTCCTGCACAGTTCTGCAAGCTCTACTGCTACAACAGTACATTCATTTGGTCTCATCTTGCGCAACAGAGGAGCTTTGCAATGAACCGCACTATGTTATCCTCAATAGGGGGAATCTGAAATCCCCTCTTTGCATGTTAAAGGTCATACTTTTGTTTTATCTTGGTGGTGTCCTTTTGGTGCAAATATGGCATCGGGTCTTCTCCTATCTTTGGCAGACCTATAATTGAATCCAGAAGCATCCCCTATGGAAATACACCAAAAGTCTCATGTATGTATTAACCTGCATACTGTTGCCGAAATGCGACATGAACAACAAGTCCAATAGTCCTACGTTGGCGATGCCAGTGGCCCACTGGAATGGTACTAGGACCTGCTCCTGAGTGGGTCCTGCCTGATTTGTAGTCATGTAATTGTTTACTTCCAATCCAAACTACAAGCTAGTGTCAACATCTTCAAATGTCAAGCTGGCGATCTTTGGCATCAAGTTCCTTAATAGGGGTACATTTTTAGGGATTTGGGGCATGACTAAAATTGCTGACACTTTATTTGGATGCGTCGCCTCTTTCGCATCAACTCTCCTAGGCTGAACATAGTGCGGGAATTCTTCTTCTTCCCTCCCTTCACTTGCGTCTCTACAAGGTGGTGAGTCCTTTTCCATGAGGGCCTCCTCCTCTAGGTCTTCCTCCATTCGTTCTTTCCCAAGGTTATCCACAACAGCCTTAGCCTTCTATTTCCTTGACGATGAAGGTGCGGACGGATCTCCAACTACTTTCTTATCGGCCTGTCTTGGTTGCATTACTAGTGGTGCAGCTTCAGCTGGTAGTCTCTGAACTGGGTTCGGCACAGGGCGCAAATGAGGGGTTGGGATAATGGTTGGGGTAGTCATAGGACCAGCCGTAGGGGAAGTTGTAGGAGCAATTTTCTTCCTCGTTTGTTCCATCGGGTCGATTTCTAGTCGTTGCTCTAGTTATTGTATCTTGGGCGATTCGATATCTTCCTCAATTAGGAAACCTGAGACAACAGTTGTGTCGAATTGCTCACTCTCACTGGAGATCTCTATTACCATGGGTGTCAAATTACTGTGTGACAAGCTTTAGTTATGTAAAGTCTTGGCTCTAGTTCTCTCTACTTTCTATGTGTGTGTAAAAGACTATTACATGGAGGAGCCTTGTATTTATATGTGCCTCTGTGTCCTTTAGTCGTCATGCGATGGGAGGTCAATGTCTAATCGATCACATGGGATTCTTAGCCGACACATTTATTCATTAACTCGATAGCTTGATCTATGGGATGTACCTGTCAGCATAGTTATGGCAGTTATGCTAAGGACGGTTTGACAGGACCGAAAATCACGCCATCGTTCTGCTCGTATTTTCTCAAATTTATGACTCTTAGCTATCATAACCGCCTCGATCTCTGGCAGATATTCACACTTAAATTTTGTCCAGCCTGTCATTTCTACTTTTTGCAGTACTTTCCACCTTTTCTTGCACTTCTTGCTTTTTCGTGCGCTTAGTGCTTTTTCCTACGCTTGGCACTGGTTCTGCTGCGGACGTGCGACAAATCAATTTACGTCTTTAGGCCTCTTCTCCTTTTTTTTTAACGTGGTGCAGTTTTAACCAGGGAGGTTATGCCCATAATAGTATGATTTCAGGCAACTTCCATTCACCATTCTTATGACATACATTCCATCTAGTTTCTGTAATTTTGTTGCACCTGCATCAGTGATGTGCGCGATCTTGTATGGCCCTAGCCAATGTGTCTTTAGCTTGCTCAGGTATTTGAAAAAATTGATGTCATACAACAACACAAGTCCTCCAACCCTAAATGATTTAACTTGAATATGGCGGTCGTGCCATGTTTTCTATCTTTGCTTCTCCACAGTCTAATGGAATCCTATGATGAAGCATTCTGATTCCATTTGAAAGAGTTGCTTCAACCTCTGCTCGACAGCATCCCCATCGGTCATCTCTGTCAGCACAGAAATCCGTAAGCTCAGAATGATGTATTACATTGGCACAATAGCTTCCTACCCATATACTAGCATGAATGGAGTGTGGCATGTCTGTCACTTGCAAGTTGTGCGATATGCCCATAGCACAGTTGAGACTTTCTAGTCCCAGTCATCTCGACATACATTGCATACTTTGGTCAACTCATTCTCCAAAATCTTGTTGAAAGCTTCGACTGTTCCATTCTCCTAAGGATGATAGGGTGTCGTCTTTTTATGTTGGATCTGAATCTCTGCAGTAAGCTCATAAATCACTTTTTTAACAAAATGTGTACCTTTCTCACTTACTAGTATCTTTGGACAACCAAATCTGGTGACTACGTTTTCAAGGAAAAACTTTGTCGCAATCGGAGTGGTACAATCCGTAACATGCACAGCTTTAGCCCATCTGGTTAAATAGTATATGGCAGTGATGATGTAGAGAGTACCAGTTCTCTTCCCTGGTGGACTAATTGGTCCCACAAAATTAATTGCCCATTTTTCAAATGCTTGAAGGGTTATCTGCGGTGCAAGCAGCATCTCGTCGCGGCGCAATGGTTTTCCTGTTCTCTGGAAGATATCACAACGCCTGTAGAAACTTTTATTATCCATGTGTATGGTTGGGCACCATAGTCCTGCCTGCAATATCTTACGCACAGTTTCTTTTCCCACGTAGTTTCCTCCTACGACACCAATATTTGATTCACTCATAACCCAGGGTCGTTCATAATAAAAAACACAGCGGCGCAGTATTCCATCCGTGCCCAACTTGTACAGATGTCACACAATCAGTGTATAGTCAATAGCTTTGAAAACCAAATGTTTCTTCTAATTAGTTGGCATTCCTTTAGGTGCATAGCATGTGCTCAAAAAGTGAATGATTGTGTTAAACTCATGGTACTGATTGTCCATTATGTGGATCGCAAATAGTTGCGCGTCAGGAAAATTATCTTCCAGGCTGGTTGGCTCTTCACCACTCTCTATCCTTGATAGGAGGTCTGGCCTGACATTCAGTCGACCAAGTTTGACAATGACCTCAAAGTCAAATTCTTGAAAGAGGAGAAGCCATATGCAAATATTTCCCCCCAACATTGGCTTATTGACTAGGTATTTCAAAGTTAAATGGTCAGTGTACACCTAAAAATTCCCACACAAAAAATAGTGTCTGAACTTTTGAAGCGCATCGACCATAGCAAGTCCTTCTCTTTCCATCGTCATGTAGTTCTTTTCTATTGTTGATAGTTTCCTGCTGGTGAAGGAAATAGGGTGGTCTAGCGCACCCTCTCCTGGCTGTGTCAAGACTATGCCGAGTGCAATAGAGGGCGCATCATCATGCACATGGAACTCCTTCTTCCAGTCGGGGAACACAAGTATTGGCACAATGCCCATTGTGTTCTTCAATTTATCCAAGCTTTCCTGGAAAGCTATTGTCCATTGAAACTTTGCGTCTTTCTTTAGTAGTTTCTCCATAGATGCAATGATCACTGCATATCCTCTGATGAACTTCATGTAGTAGCCTTTATGTCCCAGCACTGATCTAAGTTGCATGACTGATGTAGGCGGTAGTAAGTCAAGAATAATCACAATCTTTGTTGGGTTGACCAAAATACCATCACGACACACGACGCGACTCAACAGCACACCAAATGGTGCTCATAATATACATTTCTTGGAATTGAGTGCAATATGATACTGGCGACAGTGACTCGGCATCATGCGCAAACTCTCAATATGGTCTCTTACTATACCAAACACAATCCAATCATCAAAGTATACCTCAAGAAATTTATGAATAAACTCTTTAAAAGCAGAGACTACTATTCTAGAAAAAATAGCAGGTGCATTCTTGAGTCCAAAGAGCATTACCGTATACTAGTAGCATCCCCATTCGGTGATGAAGGTCATTTTGTGTCAATCCTCCTTCGCGATTCTGACTTGATGATAGCCAGAGAAGCCATCAATAAATGAATACATTTCTTTTCCTCCAACGCTTTCAAGTACTTCATCTGTAAATGGTGTTGGGAATGGATCATGTAAGCAGGCATCATTCATCTTCCTCAGGTCAACATAGATCCTTACTTTGTCAGTTGTTTTATTATCCTAGATCACTATAGGGTTGATCCACTTTGATTCCTCAATAGGTTCAATGATTCCTACGTCGAGCATGCAATCCAATTCTGCTTTTACCTTCTCTTTATACCTTGGATTCAACCTATGGGGTCGATGCTTACTGGGCTTAGCATCTGGTCGCAGGGATATTTTCATCTCCCCTAGATGTCCTACTATCCCCTTTATCTCCAAAAAGTTGGTAGGGAATAGGTCCTAGTACTCGTGCAGAAATTCTGTGATCTTCACGACTGTCTCTTCATCCCAATAATCTCCTATATTGGTGAACTTCGAATTCTTCGACGACCCAATTTTTACTTTCTTGATTTTTAGAGGATTTAGGAACTGGTCACTTGAAATACCACTCCCTTCTACTGTGCAGGTGCCCTCTGATTTTGGTATGCTTATGTTGGTCAGATCATCATCTGGGTTTCCATCCATATTGTAGAAATCCATCCATTTCTAAATGGTCATGCTGCACTGGTGAGAATTGGCCTCTTCATCAGGGATTTCAGCGAATATCTTCTCCTTTATCGTTTGAAGTGCAGAATCAACTATAGGTTTCTCATCAGCAAATTCAAATGTGTGTGCGAACTACTTGGTGAGCCCTTCCCAATTCGGGTTTCTTGTTGCAATTCCATAGATGCATACCAGGTTCTAGTTTTCATTTCCAATGTATGTATGAAATGATGGACCCATTCCTATTGCGAGTATTCAGAAAATACCGAGCGACAATGATTAAGGTGTTCAACAAGGTTCACCAGTCCTGAATACTTGTGACTTACGAGGGTTACTTCTTCACCAAATCTAACTTGCATCAATATTTTTCACTGTGGCCAATATGTTATGGACTGTTTGTACGCACCCCACCATCTAGTGAGTGAAGCTTTTAGCACATGATCTAGTGAGGACAAGCGCTGTGATTCTGTTACAAGTCCTTCAAACTCAGTTAAGAAGGTTGCAAGTTTAGAAAAACCTTCATATGTGGGTATCTCTCTTAATTCATTCTCCACCCGTCACACAAACCTTGTAACTCTTGTGTATCTCCTCATAGAGACCTCATGCAGTCTCTTTTTCCAATTCTCCAAAGCCTCCCCTTAGTCAGATGTGCAGGAACTAGCACTCTTCCAGCTCAAGTTTCCATCTTCTGTTGGATTGATGTAGTCTTCTTGCATGGCAATGACATTATAGATCTGGTCAAGATAGTCAACCTATCCATCAATATAGACAGGCTCAACGTATCTCTGTCCCTCTAATGGATCAATGGGTAAAACCACTCTTATCTCATTATCCTCGAATGAAAGGATCCTTTTCTTGAAGTTTATAATGGTATGGTTGCTATGTCCCAATATATCCCTAGTAATGTGGGATATGGGTTCATGTCATCAACAATATTAATGACTTAAAAATCTACAAATGTGTGCAACCCTTCCATGTCGACAGGGACTTGACTCAATCTTCCAGTTGGGAGGACCTTCGCCTAATTGGAAAGTCGCAACTGGATAGGAGACTAGTCCAAGCATGGATTTCCCATACTTTCCCAAGTTTGTCGCGTCAAAATAATGACATCGAAACCCAAGTCTAAGATGATGTAATCCATGTCATAATCCCCTATCTGCGCAGATTCTTAACTCATGCCCAGTTTTGAATTTCTTTCCAAACTGGTTAACATTCTTTTCAGGTTGTGGCTCTACTTGTGTTTCCTCTATCAGTGCGTGTAGTTCCACGATAGCATCTTTATCTTGTATTAGCACTAAGCAACTTGACAGGAAGGACTTGAGCTTACTAACCTTTTGTGGAGTCCTCTTCTAGAATATCTGTTGAAACCGTTCAGGCATCTTCTTGACTTCTTTCGATGTTGTAGGTTCTTCTGGATCCACAAATTCATGTCGCACGTCCATGAATACTTGTTTCTATTTCTGGACATCGAATGGTACCTTCTTCTTTGTTGTGGATCGCACTTGCAGCTACAAATGTTCTTGCAGTTTATCCTCATCAGCTCCAGTCATAGCACCTCCTTGTTTTATGAAAGCAACATTTGGATCTATCGGCTCAGTAGCAATCATTTGAACATTCAAGTTTGAATTCTGTGTAGGGTTAGGACCTATGATGGTTCTAGCCTGCCACTTTGCGATCAACTCAGGACATTGCTCCACATTATGGTCCTATCCCTTATAGCAAGAACATGTCTTTGCAGGTTCCAGGAAATTTTTGGCATAGTGACCTGGTTGTCCATATTTATAGCATGTAACCTAACCTCTTCCTCTACCAAATCCTCCTCCTCTCCCTCTGAAGTTTCCACCACCCCTTCCTTGTAGGTGTGATTGTTGTGGCAGTTACGGGTTCTGCTGATAATGTGGCTGGTAGTGATTCTGCTGCGCATATGGTTGTTGTGGTGCATACTGAGGCTGATATTGGTTATGATAATGATTGGGTGGGAACTGTGCAGGCTGATATGATGGTTTCACTGGTTCATGCTAATATTGCCCCTCATTCTTCATCAAGTAAGTGTCAACAGTCTTTTCCTTCAGGAGCTGGTATGCTCTGCAATCCTTCTCTTGATGCCCTACTGACTTGAAAAATTTACAAAACAGGTTTATCAAGGTACTTACAACATTTTTCAAATATGAACACTCCTCATTGTGATGCCCTCTAGACTGGCATATGCGACACCAGGGTAGTCCATGGCCATTTAATGGATTTGGTACACTGGATGAGATGTAGTTCATGAATGTTGGATAGTTACCCTTAGTGTGTCCACCCGTTCTTCATTTAGTGCACCATAATTATTCTTGTGCTTCCTTACCTTTCTTAATGTCCTGCATCTGTATCGTCAAATTAGCCAGCTATGACTGAATCTACACCATTTCTGCAACACCATCGTCGATTAGTGAGGCTTCTAGCTTCATTTCCAACTCCAACACTTCTGTCTATGACTCAATATTTTGTTGCAATAATGGACCTCAGATGAGTGGTAATATCACAGCAATAAACCACTCTTTATGTTGTATGTCTGACATCTAAAAAATTACCTTGGCCATCAGATTCTTGAACAATTGGTCAAATTCCCACACTGACTCTACCAATGCTTCTTTGATTTCCTTGATCTCAGTGATGCACTGCAACTCAACCTTAAGTTTCCTTAACATAGAGATCATCGTGGCTCGTATCTCATCAAGGGTCTTTTGTGGTGTTCATGGTGGTACTACATAGAACTTCATAACCCAGTCAAGTGCATGACCCCTTAGAGTCGTGATCATCTACGCTTTCTTTAGGTCTGCATTCTAAACTAAGAGAACCATCCAAATGGCTTCATAGATGAACCAATGTTGCTCTAGATCTTCTGCTCCATTACCATTGAATGTAGGTAACCGAATATCCACCCTAGCCATTGCATTGGCGTTGGGGTTGTCTGATAGCTGATCCAATGGAGATATACTCTCTTGTGCGCTAGTCACAGTACTAGCACTGTTAGTATTAACAACTATTTCATGAGATGAGGCTCTAGAACTTCCCTCTTGTGATATTCTTGGTGTGATGTGGTGGGGTCCAGACCTTGGTGACTAGACAGTCTCTTCAGATTCCTCTGCTCCTTCCGAAATCGGGTTATAGTCCTCCTCTTCATCACAATAGCCTTCATCTACCTGTGACTGAAGTTCATGCTCACTCTCTTCAAATAAAATAGGAGCTCATCGACCTTCCTCTGTCTTCCTTCTTTTCCTTGATCTGAAACTCCTTCCACTCCTTAGGAATCTAGTTTCTAGTTCAGGTTCTGTGATCCCTAGGAACATCTCAACTCACCATTTCCCTTTTTCTTGACAGGTTGTCTGTGACATAGCCTTCCTCTTGTGTGTGCACGACTTAACTACTCAACTATAAGATACCTTTCTCATAAACAAGCATCTTGATCCATGTACTGATAGACAACAAATATCTTCTTTGTGGTCCTTGGAAAAATTTTATTTCAGCCTCACTATATGAGGTTATAGCCTCTACTACAAACTCAGTAATATACCCTTGCAAAATACTGACAATCCAAAAATCAACATCTCTAGAGATGGTTTTACTTACAATGGTTTCTTCACAAACCAACTGATCATTCCACTCAACTACTTCTCTTCTATGGAAATTTTTCTACCTTCTTGTCAATCTTGACAGCCACTCGTGCAGTACAATGGGAAACTCTGCAAAGAAGATCTTGTGAATATCAGAATATATATACTCATCCACCCAATTTTATGCGCTCAATTGTGATCCTACGCTCTCCTCTTATGCGAACTCTAGTGTCTTGAACTCCATCCAGTCCTCTACCTTGCTCTTTGATGGATTTCACAACATGTCCCTCTACTCAAATGGTTAACGATCCTAGCAATGGGACCATTTGTTGGCCTCTATCTACTTCTTGTCTAGACCCACGGTTAAATCACTCAACACAATACCAACATGACACACCAAGACAACAGCCCGACAGAGCAAGCTCAGTTGGCAACACCCACAAAGCAGGAACGGTCTCACCTGATATATCTTAATGGGTAACTGCCAGAACCATGTTTCCGTAGTTGGCAAGGGATTATAGTCCCTTGGCGTGTGGCCAAGGCGCTCAACAAAGATGATGGGATGGATTTTGTCACTCTGCGATGACATCCAACCCCTTAGACTCTACAGGTAGTGCATGACTCATATTTATACTTAGCAGATTAACCATGACCTTATACACAGTAGTTCAACACTACTTTGAGCATTTATATATTCATAATGTGGCATTCATATAACATAACTGTATCTGTAATAATGTAAGATAATCATACATCTACATAAACATTCACCATTCAACATCATTCACCCATATAGCTCTAGAGATAATATGGAAACCCATCTCGGAAAAACCACCAAGGTGCTCTTCATCTCGCATGAGAATTGGATATAACACATTGCAGCATGTAACTTGCAGACTATTCTTAAGATATGTCTTTCTGACTCAATCTTCTTCCTCTCATTCTCTCTGGTTCATTCTTCTATCTACTCCTATTGATCCGCACATAGCCCGGATCGACTCTTCTACTCTACTAGCGGTCAGGGCACACAGCTACAAGATCCGTGGCTCAACAGCCTTCTATTTTTACTAGACTCTCCTCTAAGTCGACTACTGAATCTAACTGAATCTAATTTAATCGATATCTAACTGAACCCTTATACAAAGCGGGTTCCTCCTATTTATACTATTTACTAGACCACAGAGGGTCGACTGAGTACAGCTCAGTTATTACAAACTCAACAACTTACAAAATATCCCTGTTACATAAATACCAGCCCATACCTAGCCATGAAAGTCCCGAAATACATTAACCATAGCTTTAACTAGCCATGGAAACGTCTTTCATCTTTCATGTAATGTTCATAACTAGTCGCAAACGATGTCCTTCCATCTTCTGTTGGTTCATCCTTCTGTCATCTTCCTTGATTTCCACCTGTCTAACGTTAACTCTTCTACCTACCTCTTCCATCGAATCGGATCTGCCTTCCTCTTCACAGGTATCCTCGTCGCAACTTTCCTTTTTCTCTTCCTCTGTCAAGTGCACACTTTTCCTCTTTTGCTTGCACATTTGTTTTATCCTTGTATACTTTTCCTTCCTTTCCTCTCTCTTCTCCTGACCCAACAAGATGACCTCAACTTGACCATTAGTTTGGAGGTAAAAATGTGACAAATGTTCCTGTTTAAACTCCAACATAGTGGCCAGTTCGGTCATCATATGGTTTTGAAGTTTTCGACCATGGTTAGTGACAAGTTCACGAGGGATACGAACTATGTCATAATTTGATTGAACACGAAGTAAGAAAATATTTCCCCATTGCTTCCGAAAGTAGGCAAAACCTCTACCCATTTCCTAAAATATTCAACGACAACTATCATATACTGAGTCCCCCTAGTCAAAGTTGGGTTGAAAGTCATGAAATCAAACCCCCCATTTAATGAAGGGACCTACAGTGATCATGGGGGAAAATAGAACAGGGTGTGCATGTGTCTTTTTAATAAAACTTTGACATGCATGGCACTTTTTGACCACTTCGATATAACCTTTAAAAATCATAGGCCAAAAGTACCCGACAAGCAAAATTTTATAGGCAGTTGTTCGCCAAGAAAGGTGACCTCCACAGGCTCCACTGTGAGAATAATGTAATACATACTCAAATTCCTCATGATTAAAACAATGACGTAAGATAGAATCAACTCCATGGTGATACAAAGTATCACCAATGATAAGATAATTCTTCGCGTTATGATGAAGGCATCGACGCTCTCATTAGGGGAATATTGAGGTCTAAAATGGACTTCATAAGAGATATAATAAAATATTATATGTAAGGCATTTTGTTGGGGGGGTATATTTACAACTCACATTTTACACTAAAACCAATGTAACTATGGTAAAGTTAATTTGAAAAGATGTCAAAAATAAATCAATAAAAGAAAAAGCTTTGATGTGATTAAAGGTAAGAGTAATTTGAATACATAAATTGTTTTTGAATATAATATGATGAATGTACTAATAAAGTAATGTACTCATTGATCAAAGATAAGTACAATGTACTAAGGGAGAAATTCTATTCTATGGACCGGGGCACTCATGGAGGTTAGGGTTTGTCCCTGCCCTATGGCAGGGGCTGGCGTAGGTACCATGATGAGGTGAACAGGTGACAGGTGGGTGTCTTGGAAGCTGGTTCGCCGCGGATGGAGTGACAGGCCTTCATCGGGCTTTGTTTTACTATTTTTTTGCAGGTTTTTTTCATATAGAGGTTTGTCGAGGGCGCAATTTGGGGTTGTTAGGATGGTCTCGAACCTGGCGGTTTCAGGGTAGGCTGTTCGCGGCGGTTGGGGAATCAGGTAATTCTTTGTTCACTGTGGTTTTTACCGTGGTAAGATGGGGATTGATGATTTGGTTGATTACTCATTGGATCCGGTGCTGGAGGGCCTTTTTCATTATACCTCGAGCGGTTTTAGTCAGGGAAACAAAAAAATTTGGGGCGGATATTTTCTTCTGGATTCCTTGCTTTCTGACTCAGGCGTTCCCTTCTCTCTGTCCTCCTTATTTTTGGATCTACCTCATGTGTTTCTTGCTGATCCAAGGTCACATCCAGGTGCAGTGGAGGGTGTTTTCTTGGTGAATCAGTTTCAGACGGCCGTGCATTATGAACATGGTTTGGGGATTGATACCCTGGGACATGCAGCAGTGGGAGGGGTGGTGTCAATAGAAGACCTCTCTGCTGGGGATTTGGGATTGAACAAGGTTGAAACTAACGGTGTTGACCTTCAAGGCTTCAGTGGCTCTTTTCCTGCGGGGGTTTCAAAAGATCGAGCAGATACGTCCCATGGACATTCTCCTTCTGGGCGGAGGGTTCCGGTGGTTAATCTGATCAGGGGTGGAGATGTTGGTGAGGGCTGTGGGGCTGGTAGAAGAAGAAGGGATTTAGTAAAAAAGAGAAAGGCAGTGTGCTCATATGCTCTCGGGGAAGACATCAGGTGGACACAGATTATGCAGATGGCTTCTTTTACCATGGTTGGTAAAATCATTGGGAAAAATTGTTCGATGGTTATGATTGAAAACTGGATCAAAAATGTTTGGGTTGATGAGCTGGGGGAGGTCCCTGAACTTGAAGGATTAACGCGGGGGTGGTTTGCAATAAATTTTACACAACAGGCGCATGTCAACTGGGTCTTAGAGAGGAATTGAGTGTTGGATCAGTGTCTAGTTCTACTCAAAATGTGGACTCTGACTTTCGAAGCATCTCGTGAACGGGTGGATGTGGTTCCAATTTGGGTTCGCCTTTCAAGTCTTGCCAGGTAGTATTGGTCGGAGGATCATTTCACCAGTATTGGCAATTTATTGGGGACCTTCCTAGAGGCGGATATGTCCTTTAAAATTTCAAAGCTTCGTAGGGTGGCACGCATTCTGGTAAACATAAATGTTAGGGAGGGCTTGTTTGAAGAGATTCACCTCTCTTGGGGAAATACTTTTTTCAAACAGCGATTAGATTACGAAAATATCCCCTTCAGATGTTGTTGTTGTCACACTTATGGTCATCTGGCAGCTGAATGCCCCCTTGGGGTGCGTATGATCAATGGACGTAGCTCTCAGAAGGGTTCTCATGGGAATGGATCAAGCAAAGGCACATCGTCGCCGACCTTGGGCCCTTTGTCATCTGAACCAAAGGAGGGGCTCGTGGAAGGGGAGAATTTGACACCTTCTATGAGGGAGGATGCTTTGATCCCGAGGGCTCTAGATGAAGAACATGTTGCTGCTATCGGGCCTAATGTGGGGCCACTATCTTCGGCTACCTCTTCTTTTGTCCCTTCTCTATCTTTAAATGTGTTTACTAATATATTAAATATTTCTGGGATGGATTGGATGGGGAAAAAACTCAAGAACTTAACTATCTCTCCCCTCCCCCTTCTTCTGCTGCAATTGATGAGGATGTAGTCTCCCACCTTTGTTTGGTAGCTTCAATACCTTTTTCTACCACTTTAGTTGAGGTTGTTAATACTTCTTCCCTTGTCCCTGCTTTGATTGATAATGGGTCTCTCAAACCCCATACCTCGACTGATTCAGGTTATTTCCTTCGGTCAGGGAAAAAGGTTATAACTGGGGGGTTGGGGAAAGATTATCATCTTGTTTCTCATGGGAGAGGTCGCACTTCCTTTCTGGCTAAGGCACAAAATAGGGCTCGGAGGGATCTACATGAAGGGAAACAATTGTCTATTGAACGGGCACTTAGAGCTGTGCAGGCCCAGAAGAAGGGGCAGAAATGAAGATCATGTCTTTCAATTGTTGGGGTCTGGCAAGTCCCCTTAAAAGACCTGCGCTTCGAAGGGTGGCCGATTTGGAGCACCCTGATGTGACGTTGTTACAGGAAACTTTAGGTGTAGGTGATGTGATTAAAGCTAAGTCGGAGAGCTCGTTCTTGGGCTGGCAGTTTGTGACCTCGGATGTTTGGGGTCGATCGGGGGGATTGGCCATGGAGTGGAATACTCGAATGGTGAAAGCTTTGAACATTTGGGGCATGGATTCTGTAATACCCTAGTTTTAACCCCGCTTGCATTAAAGTACATAGGATACATATGTTGTAAATAATCTTGGTGCGGAGCTAAAGGCCAAGGCCCCACCATAGATTTGGTTATGTTGTGTTTCTGATTAGGAATGGTCACCGATGGTATATCGGGACATGTGGCATATATTTAATTGTGGCATCATGTAAACATGCATTTTAATTAAATAACCCAACCAGCTATGTTTGCAGCAACTAAATTGAGAAGGGGCATGATTCCAAAGGATAAGGAAAGGGGGATGTGGAACATTGAGTCACGGGGGAAAGCTATGTGTCACCACCACCCTTGGTTATTTCCTTTTTGTTAGTTGAGGCAGCGATTGGCTGGCAGGAAGACCATTACCATGCCCATTCTTGCTCTCCTCTCCATGATGTAGGGACCGTTCTGCCCACTCCCTCAGATCTTGGCTGTTCAGCTTCCTCATGCAGGACAGGGATAAAATGTTTTACCATCCTTTGTGTGGGGGTTTGCCTCCTCTCTCTAGCGCTAATTGTCGGTCTGTAGTTCTGTTCTTTCCATCCACACAGAGAACCCAACTTCTGCCTCCACGCATTGGACTATGTATTGTTTTCATCCATCATAGCGGATCACAGTGGAAATTATTGGGATTTTTCCCACTGATTGATGGGAGCGGTTTTCCCCACGCATTGTTGACTGAGTTACCTACAATGCGGCATTGGTAGAAGATCGGGGTTATCTTTCCTGTGAATCGACGCTGAGCTGTGAATGTTGGCCATGTCTTTTTAACCATTTTCTGGTCTGTGTAAGTCTCACAGCGATGGTATTGAAGATAGGTTTGTTGTGGGTTCATGTGAGTGTGTTAGCTTCTGTTTGCCACGATGGCTTGACTGTGTTTTTTCCCTGTAAACGCTTGAATAGCTGTTTGGCTTCTTGCATGCAGTGGATTTGTCCCCGAACTATTTTGGGTTGGTGAATGAGGGCCTGAGGTGCTTGATAAACCTGGTTGGTTGAGAACCACACAGACAGAGCTACTGAGCTGGATTTCTTCTCCACAACCCCTGAAGAGCAGTGGAGGGAAGATCAGGGTCTGAGGGACTGCGTTGCAGAGAAGGGACTGACTTCCTTGTGTTGGGTGTGTGTGGGTGTTCTAGAATCCAGGTTGGTTCTGGTGTTAGTATCTGCAACTCTTCAATGAGCTCACCAGCTTAGCATTAGCCTTTCCCAGCTCCTGGATGGCCTGATAAACCCAACTCTGTTGGCTTGGCTGATCTGTTGTTCGCCTGATAAACCCAACCGTGTTGGCTTGGCTAAACTATGTACCCTTGTGGTGTTGTTACCCTTGGCTATGTGTAAGCCTATTAGTTCCTTATTCCTTGGGGAGTCATGCCCGGCTCGGGGGTGGCAACATTGCTAAGAGATTTAGGAGCATTCTAGCCTATGGTTGGGTGGAACGTTGCAGCGACGTAGCTAGTTGTGGAACGAGTTCTTTATAAGATAAGTAATCTTGTCTATTTTACTTCTGCAATCCTATTTACTGGTAATGATCATGATGAACATGTTGAATGCTTGTAGGAATGTATGTTTCTTCCGCTATGTATGATAAATAATCATGTATGCATGTTTTAGTTCAAAGCATTTTGTTTCATCATTTCACCATTTTATGAATGTACATGTTCATGGGGCTCTTAGCTCGGATGGTTAACGCCATGGTAGCATCCTCTTCGTCGGTCGGAGGGGTGGGGACGTTACAGTGTGGTATTAGAGCTCATGTTGCAGCATGGGCCTAAATGGACCACGAAGATGCAGTGACAGAAGTAGGATTTCTTTCTGCCCAGTAGAGATCAGAAGTTGATGACAGAAAACTTCCACAAATGTGTCTAAGTGTTTGAACTGTCGGTTCATCGGAACACTTTGCGGGAAGGACTTCTGATGTAGCGGAGAGCTAGGCGGAAGCATACCCGATGGAGGATAGTTGGAAGGAAAACTACGGAAAATTTTCTAAGTGTTCAATGTCTGTCGGCAGAAAAAGTTGATCAAGCACCCACCGTTGCGGATGGCTAGACAACTACACATCCGATGGGTAAAGCCTCCAACCGCCGACGCCGTAAAGAAAGTTTAAAAAATTTTCTAAGGCCCTAAATCTTCAACTATCGGAAGAAGATAGTGTTTCGTGTGTCGCCGTTTCGGAATCCTAGAGCACTAGCCTTCTGACGATAAGAGATTGCCGATACCAATCAAGTTATGCCTCAACAAATTGGGCCACCAATCGGAGGAAGATCGAAGATGATGGGCCGCCATTATGCCTGTTGAGGGAACTGTTTCACTGAGGAAAAGAAGAGAATTGAGCCGATGAATAGCAGAGGAAGCTAGTTTTTTTGACCACCGAAATGTCAGATTGATAGTTGGAATGAGACCCGATCCTGTACAAGGAAATTTTGAGTTTTTCAAGAGAGATTTCTTAGCAAATTTTGGTTGTTTTTCAGTGGGATTTTCAGTAGTTTTCAGTGGCTTTTCAGGGATGAAAAGGAGGAAGTGGCGGCAATCTTATGCGCCGGATTGCGCAAAAATCAAAGATTTACAACCAAAAAAAAAAAACAAGGGCGCTGCCCTTGACCCACCCTACAGTGGCAGAAGCCACAAGGGGGCAAGCCCCCTTGACCCCCGTCGTCCCCCTCAAAGAGACGTTCTTTGATGAAGGAAATCTTGTGTTTGGGCAAATTTGTTATTTTATGATTTTTCCAAGAAAAAGGTAAGTTGTTTGATTTATATTAATACTATGCATCTAATAGTTTGCTACTAACACATTGCAAAACTATAGATAACTTCCAAGAGCAGTACTCCAGAAAGAACAGTGTGGTAAAGCCAGAGGTGGTTCAGTCATGAGAACCCATGATGGGTATGATGCTTGGGATTCTTACGAGCAAGCAAAAGATGCCATGGGAGAAAATGTCTGTAATAGGAATGACGACATTGAGTCCAATGGAAGGAGATTCCAAGAGACACCGTTAGATGTTGCAGCCACCATGAGAAGCTTAATAAAGGCCCAGGAAGAGCAGCATCAGCTAAATGCCGCCATATTGGAAAGTTTGACAGACTTGTAGAAAAGATAGATTCTAGATGAGGTACATCAAGACCAGAAGGTAGTAAGAGCAGCACTAGTAGAAGGAGAAGGACTTCCAGTGGATCGTCTGACTCCAAATAATCCAGTGGAGATACAAGTTCATCTCCTCATAAAAGGAAAAGAAGAAGGCACCTTAGGGATCGCTCTCAAGATGAGTTTAGGAAAGCTAAACCTCCTACATTTGATGGTGAGATAAAGATGGGACAAGAAGCTGAGGCTTGGCTTCTTGGGATAAAGAAGTACTTTTAGGTGCAGGATTATTCAGGAAACATGAAAGCACGAGTTGCCATATTCAATATGAATGGAAGGGCATCCATTTGGTGGGAACACTTCAAGCAGGTAAAAAAGATTAGTGAAATGAAACTAAAGTGGAAACAGTTCAAGAAGTATTTCAGGCAGAAATACCCCTCTGACAGGTACTATGATGACAAGATCAAGGAGTTCCATGAGCTGAGATTGGGACAGCAAACCATGGATGAATATGCAAACAAATTCTTGGAATTATTGAGGTATGTCTGGTACATCAGAGATGAAAGAGTGAAGATCCAGTAGTCCCTAAGTGGATTGCCTCAAGCTTACAAAGATAGAATTGAGTTCTATGAGCCGAGAACTCTCAAGGAAGCAATAAGAAAAGCTAAGTATTGCTATGAGCAAAGTAAAGAAAAACCTGATTACCATAAGGCATGGAAGGACAAGAAGAATGAAAAGTTTGACCAAAGAAAGAAAGGTTTCAAACCTTCTAGATTCAGGAATCAGCAGAAGCAGCCATCTCAAGCTGCGAGTGATCCAGTTGGAGTGACAGGTGGAAAGCCTAAAGAGCCACATCCGAATAAAGGTCCCCTCAAATGTTGGAAATGTGAAGGACCTCACTTGCGTAGAAATTGTCCACTCAAGAATGAGAGTGCAAGGCCAGCTTACAATATTCAAGAAGCAGACACAGTGGGTCAGGTAGCAAGGGCAGTCCCTAGAATTTATGCAACACTGGAGGACTGCCAGGCAGATCACCAGTCCACTGTGGTTGAAGTAGCAGGTAATATTGTTGAGCAATCTGTTTCTATTTTTATTAACCCTGGTTCTATGCACAGTTATATTACTCCTAGAGTAGTGGAGATTTGTGCTTTTAAGAAAGTAAATCATAGGAAGTCTTAGTTAGTTCAGCTAGCCACTGGAACTAAGAGAAAGGTTAGTGAAATGGTAGAGAAATGCCGATTGGTCATGGATGGGTTGGTCACTTGGGTAGATCTGAATGTTCTACCGCTTGGTTCCTATGATGTTCTCATTGGGATGGATTGGTTAGAAGCTCACAGGGTGAAGCTTGACTGTTACAATAAGGCTTTCGAATGCATGAATGAAGAAGGGAACCTAGTAGTTGTGAGAGGCATTCCAAAGGTGATTTTAGTACGGTAGGTTTTAGCAATGCAGTTAAAGAAGTTCTGTAGGAAGGGTTGCCAGTTGTATGCAGCTCATATTTTGGAAGCATCAGGAGATGAAACTCCTAGGTTGGAGGACTATCAGGTGTTGTAGGAATTCAGGGATGTGTTTCCTGATGAGATTCCAGGGCTTCCTCCAAAGAGGGACATTGATTTCACAATTGAACTTGTGCTAGGAGCAGCACCAGCTTCCAAGACACCCTACAGGATGAGTACACCGGAGATGCTAGAATTGAATATGCAACTACAAGAGTTGTTGGAAAAGAAGTATATCCATCCTAGTGTGTCTCCTTAGGGAGCACCAGTTCTATTTGTAAAGAAGAAAGATGGTATACTCAGGTTGTGTATTGATTATAGACAATTGAGCAAGGTTACTGTAAAGAATAAATATCCTTTGCCTAGGATTGATGACCTCTTTGATCAAATGAGAGGATAAAAGGTATTTTCCAATATTGACTTGAGGTCTGGTTACTATCAGGTGAGAATTAAGGATGAAGACATTCGTAAGACAGCCTTCAGAACAAGGTATGGGCATTATGAGTTTGTAGTGGTACCATTTGGTCTCACAAATGCACCAGCTACATTTATGTGCCTTATGAATAGTGTCTTCAGCAGATATCTGGACAAGTTTGTTCTTGTTTTCCTTGATGACATTCTCGTTTATTCTAAGAATGAGAAAGAACATGAAGAGCATTTGAGATTGACATTGAAATTGCTCAAGGATCATCAGTTGTATGCGAAACTGAGCAAGTGTGACTTCTATAGAGACAGAATCCAGTACTTGGGTCACATTATCTCAGAGGAGGGTATATCTGTGGACCCTGAAAAGATTGAAGCCATTATGAATTGGCCTACTCCAAGAAATGTGACGGATGTAAGATCTTTTATGGGACTTGCAGGATACTACAGGAGATTCATTGAAGGATTTTCCAAAGTTGCAAATGCCATCACTTCTTTGCAAAAGAAGGGGATGAAGTTCGAATGGACATCGAGGTGTGAAGAAAGTTTCCAACGGTTGAAGAATCTTCTCACCAGTGCACTAGTATTGAAGGTTGCAGATCCAGAGAAAGATTTTGTGGTGTGTACCGATGCATGCAAACAAGGGCTTGGAGGAGTCCTTATGTAGGACAACCACATGATATGTTATGAGTCAAGAAAGCTGAAAGAGCATGAGAAGAACTATGCCACTCATGATCTAGAGCTTGCAGCCATAGTACATGCCCTCAATATGTGGAGACATTACTTTATGGGTAGAAGATTTGAGCTCAGAATGGATCATTGTGGCCTGAAGTATTTATTTGATCAGCATACTTTGAATCCTAGGCAAGCAAGATGGCTGGAATTTTTATGTGAGTTTGATTTCAAAATCAAGCACATAAAAGGGAAAGAAAACAAGGTAGTTGATGCACTCAGCAGGAAGATGCAGGAAATGCATGTGGCATCTCTTAGTATTTGCCAATCAGATTTGAAGCAGCAGATAGTTAATCATGTTGCCGGAGACGAATTGTATGAGCAGGTTAAAGACAAACTGCAACAGCAAAGTCTTGAGAAGAGGTATGAGGGATATAAATTGGAAGAAGATGGACTTCTCACTTTTAAAGGCAGAATTTATATTCTGAATGTAGCAGATTTGAGGAGAATTCTTATGGATGAAATCCATCAAGCTCTGTATTCTGGTCACCCAGGATATCAGAAGACAATTACTATAGCTAAAAAGCAGTACTTTTGGCCAGGTATGAAAAAGGACATGGCTGAATACATTTCAAGGTGCATGAAATGTCAACAGGTAAAGGTTGAGAATCAACATCCAGCAGGTTTGTTGCAACCTCTGCCAATTCTATAATGGAAATGGGAAGTTATTTCCATGGATTTTATTACAGGATTGCTGATGACTTGGAGACAACATGATTCCATCATGGTTGTGGTGGACAAGTTGACTAAGGCAGCACATTTTATACCAGTGAAGTCTACACACAAGACTGATGACATTGCAAAGATATTCATGAAGGAGATTTTCAAATTGCATGGATTGCCTAAGGCAATAGTCTCTGACAGAGATGTCAAGTTCACTTCCAATTTTTGGAAGGGATTGTTTGCAGATTTGGGTACAAAGTTAAACTTCAGCACTGCATACCATCCTCAGACAGATGGGCAGACAGAAAGAGTGAATTAGGTGCTTGAAGATATGCTTCGCATGTATGTGATGGACAAGCCAACCAAGTGGGAAGATTACTCACACTTGGTAGAGTTTTCTTACAACAATGGATAGCAAGCATCCTTGGGGATGAGTCTGTATGAAGCTTTGTATGGAAGACGGTGCAAGACACTAGTGACTTGGGACAACTCGGTGAACAGAGTTGTGCTTGGACCAGAATTGCTCAAGGAAATGGAGCAAGAAGTTGTAAAGATTAGGCAGAATCTGAAAGCAGCATAGGACAGACAGAAAATCTATGCAAATAATCATAGGATGAACAGGGAGTTTAGTGTTGGGGATCATGTTTACCTCAGAGTGAGGGCAAAGAAGAGTTCCTTGAAGCTTGGAAGTTGTGCCAAGCTGTCACCTAGATATTGTGGGCCATTTGAAGTGCTTGAGAGAATAGGGCCTGTTGCATATAAACTTGCATTGCCTACCAATACTAGAGCTCATAATGTTTTTCATGTTTCTTTGCTTAAGAAATATGTACATGATCCTAACCATGTGATAAATTGGGATGTGATTCAAGTGGAACCTAAGGGAGAGTTCCAAATCAAGCCAATGCGCATCCTCGACAGGAAGGTCACAATGCTCCAGAACCCGGCCATAGGGCAGGTAAAGCTACAGTGGGAGCATTACAGACCTGAAGAGGCTACGTGGGAGCTGGAGGATTCCATGTGATTGGCACATCCATTTTTGTTCAATCCTGCGGAACACTGAGGCGGTACCAATGTAGCATTTTGTTCAAATTTTGTAAAGCACTGAGGACAGTGTTATTGAAGGGGGAGGGGAATGTAATACCCCGATTTTAACCCCGCTTGCATTAAAGTACATAGGATACATATATTGTAAATAATCTTGGTGCGGAGCTAAAGGCCAAGGCCCCACCATAGATTTGGTTATGTTGTGTTTCTGATTAGGAATGGTCACCGATGGTATATCGGGACATGTGGCATATATTTAATTGTGGTATCATGTAAACATGCATTTTAATTAAATAACCCAACCAACTATGTTCGCAGCAACTAAATTGAGAAGGTGCATGATTCCAAAGGATAAGGAAAGGGGGATGTGGAACATTGAGTCATGGGGGAAAGCTATGTGTCACCACCACCCTTGGTTATTTCCTTTTTGTTAGTTGAGGCAATGATTGGCTGGAAGGAAGACCATTACCACGCCCATGCTTGCTCTCCTCTCCACAACGTAGGGACCGTTCTACCCACTCCCTCAGATCTTGGTTGTTCAGCTTTCTCATGCAGGACGGGGATAAAATGTTTTACCATCCTTTGTGTGGGGGTTCGCCTCCTCTCTCTAGCGCTAATTTCCGGTCTGTCATTATGTTCTTTCCATCCACATAGAGAACCCAACTTCTACCTCCATGCATTGGACTGTGTATTGTTTTCATCCATCATAGCGGATCGCAGCGGAAATTATTGGGATTTTTCCCACTAATTGATGGGAGCAGTTTTCCCCACGCATTTTTGACTGAGTTACCTACAATGCGGCATTGGTAGAAGATCGGGGTGATCTTTCCTATGAATCCACGCTGAACTGTGAATGTTGGTCGTGTCTTTTTAACCATTTTATGGTCTGTGTAAGTCTCACAACGATGGTATTGAAGATTGGTTTGTTGTGGGTTCATGTGAGTGTGTTAGCTTCTGTTTGCCACGATGGCTTGACTGTGTTTTTTCCCTATAAATGCTGGAATAGTTGTTTGGATTCTTGTATGCAGTGGATTTGTCCTCGGACTATTTTGGGTTGGTGAATGAGGGCTTGAGGTGCTTGATAAACCTAGTCGGTTGAGAACCACACGGACAGAGCTACTGAGCTGGATTTCTTCTCCACAACCCCTGAAGAGCACTGGAGGGAAGATCGGGGTCTGAGGGACTACGTTGCAGAGAAGGGACTGACTTCCTTGTGTTGGGTGTGTGTGGGTATTCTAAAATCCAGGCTGGTTCTGGTGTTGGTGTCTGCAGCTCTTCAGTGAGCTCACCAGCTTAGCATTAGTCTTTCCCAGCTCCTGGATGGCCTGATAAACCCAACTCTGTTGGCTTGGCTGATCTGTTGTTCGCTTAATAAACCCAACCGTGTTGGCTTGGCTGAACTGTGTACCCTTGTGGTGTTGTTACCCTTGGCTATGTGTAAGCCTGTTAGTTCTTTATTCCTTGGGGAGTCATGCCCGGCTCGGGGTTGGCAGCATTGTTGAGATATTTAGGAGCATGCTATCGTATGGTTGGGTGGAACGTTGCAGTGACGTAGCTGGTTGCGGAACGATTTCTTTATAAGATAAGTAATCTTGTCTATTTTACTTCTGCAATCCTATTTAATGTTAATGATCATGATGAACATGTTGAATGCTTGTAGGAATGTATGTTGCATCTGCTATGTATGATAAATAATCATGTATGCATGTTTTAGTTCAAATCATTTTGTTTCAGCATTTCACCATTTTATGAATGTACATGTTCATGGGGCTCTTAGCCCGGATGGTTAACGCCATGGTAGCATCCTCTTCGCCGGTCGGAGGGGTGGGGATGTTACAAATTCTGTGTTGGGAATGACTCTACAGGGCTTGGATCAGGGGGCCCCTGTGGATGTTTTCAACATAAATGGCCCATATCTAAATCGTATTCCCTTCTGGGAAAATATTTTTAATTTGGATATGTTCAGGGGTGATATGGTTATCATCGGAGGTGACTTAAACTTTTCTTTGGGACAGGCAGAAGTCTGGGGACTTTTTGCTCATCCTGACGTACTGACAGAATACTTTTCACAGAAGCTAATTGAGAGGAAATGGTTGGATATTGTACCTGTTAAGCTTAAGCCTACTTGGCATAACAATTGGTGTGGGGATGGGCGTGTGGCTAAGCGCCTTCACAATTTTTTGATCTTCGAATCTTTGTTGGAACAACAATACTACATAAGGCAATGGGTGGGTTGTGGGGGTCGTTCGGACCATTTGCCAATTTTTTTGGAATATAGGAACGGCCTTGTTAAACCACCTAGCCCTTTGAAATTCAATAAGACCTGGTTAAAGGATGAATCATTTCAACAATTGATTCTTACTAATTGGGTTCCTTATAATCCTCATAGTCGTATGAATGCATCTTTACAGTTTGCTGGAAATTTTTCCCGGATCAAAGGTTTGATTAAGAAATGGGCTGGGGATAAGCGCAGCAGAGAAGATCTTGAATTGAGGCAGATTGAGAAGGATATATATAACATCATGGATTTGGAGGGTGGGGGGTATCTAACTCAAGAATCAAAAGACTCACTGGTCATATTGTAGGGTGGAAGGAATACTATCCTCTTAGACAAGGAGGACACCTGGAGATTGAAAAGCAAGGCTATCTGGCTCGAGTGTGGAGATGAAAATACAAAAAAAATTCACTCTTATGCCAGGGGAAGGAAAGCATTGAATACTAGTTGGAGCTTGGAGAATAGTATGGGAAGAAGTCATGAAACCTTTAAGGATTTGGCTGACTTAGGGGTTGAACATTTCCAGCAACTATTTCAGGCCTTAGAGGGTTCACAACTTGTGGAGATTATGCGTATTGCTTAGTTCTTTCCTCGTTTTGTGGGGGAGGAAGACAATCTCTCACTAATGGAAGAGGTTACTGAGGAGGAACTTAAAATGGCTCTTCAGAGTTTTTAGAAAGATAAGAGTCCTGGGCCTGATGGCTGGACTATTGAATTTTTTACAGAACTGTATGAACTTTTGGGGGATGATATATTGAAGGTGGTGGAGCACTCTCATCTGTTAGGCAGGATCCTAGCCTGTTTTAACTCGAACTTCATTGCTCTGATTCCAAAGGTGGATAATCTGAAAACTCTGCATTATTTCAGACCTATCTCGCTTTGCATCTGCATTTATAAGGTGATCTCAAAGATTATTGCGCATAGGTTGAAGGATATACTGTTCGAACATATTTCGGCGGAACAATTTGGGTTTCTCAAGGGACGGCAGATCCATGAGGCCATTGGGGTGGCTCAAGAAGGCCTACACAGCATGAAAACTCGAAATCTAAAGGGGGGAATTTTGAAAATTGATCTCTCTAAAGCCCATGACAAGGTAAGTTGGACATATATACATATGTTACTAATCCATTTGGGTTTTAGGATTGATTTTATCAAGTGGATAATGTGCTGTGTCACCACGGTGTCTTTCTCTATTATGATCAATGAGGCCGCTTCATCCTTCTTTCATGCGGAGAGAGGACTGAGGCAAGGATGTCCTCTGCCTCCACTATTGTTCATATTGGTTGCTGAAGGACTGATCCATTTACTCCTGGAGGCTCTGTTGAGGCCTGGAAATTCACAGGCAGCAACAGTAAGGGATTCTCCCCAATCAACGTTCCCAACTAGCCCGTTGACTGTTTGGAATAGGGAATCCGTCAGGTTTGCGTTCCGGCTACCGTAGGTCAAGAAACGAAAACTGAAGCTTTACCGGTTGCAGCCCGGCCCATCGAGTTTTTGTATTTTGAATTAAAGAAATGATATGCAAGTGCCTAACTAAATGCAGGGGGTCAAGATGCAGGGAGCAGTCACAACGTGATGCGCAGGTTCTTACCTCTCGTCTTGTGCTCGCAAGCAACCAAACCAGATACAAAAAGAAATAAACTAACTATCTAAACTATCCCTAAGGAGCAAGGTTATCATTTTGGATGAGCAATACATTTTCACATACATTAAGAGGAATCACAGATAGCTGATACTTCTTTTAAAGCACATGAACGCTTACAGATATTTGAATAACCGGATAGCCGATCATTTTATGACAACATTTATTGCTCACAGTGAAAAATATCCCAAAACTACTGAAGAACATGTAACCAGAACATAGGTTCAGAACATTAGATACTCTTATAGTAAATGAAAACACAGCTGAAAACGAAATAGTTCCTCTTCAACATTATTCATTGAGTTGCGCTGATACATTCCACTTTTCACTCTCTCTGATAGACAAATTTGCAGTTTCCTTTGCAAAACGAAGTAGTTCCTCTTACAAGCAAACATTTACAAAAAAATTCCATGAGAAAAATCCCTTTCTCAGTCCTACTTCTAAATATTTAAACTCGAACTGCTACCCCTAGGGCTGCCTTCAAGCGTGTGACTTTTTGGTTTCTTCAACGCTTCATATTCCGATCTTTTGTCAACAGGTGATCATGAAACACTCGGTAACTGATCCGTTTCCGGGATCACACCTTTATAGCTCCGGATTTCATCCTCCATTCACCTCATTTCAATCATACCTTCACCAAATGGGTTAGTCTTTCTTCTTGTCATGGCAGATTGACCCGTCGCTTGGAAAATGCCTGCATTCAACTCACGAGCATGGTTCAATCAACAAATATAATTAATTAACCATCATTCCGCAATGAAATGGTCGAGCGAAACACACACGGGTCTGGCAATGTATCCTATGGTCACCAGTGGGAAAATTCAAGTCAGGCGTCAGAGGTAAGTGAGCTTGCAGGCTAGAGGGTTCAGCCAACCGCAACGTCGGATGAGGCTTGAGTCGCAGCCAGGCGAAACGTGGGCGGGATAAGCCATAAATTGGACGTCGGGCGGTTTTAGCTTCGGAAGTCGGAAGACTCTGGGAGCCGCAACGGCGGAGGAGGAGAGCTAGAGGATACACGGAACGGACGGGAAGAACTTAGTCAGACGTCGGAAGAGACTCAAATCAGAAGCTGACTATCTCTTCCCGGCCGCAACGGCGGGCGAGGAGAAGCTATGGACAAGTGATTTGTAGTTAACCTAAATCAAGCGTCGAACGGCTTTAAGAAATCGGACGCTGAAACGATCTGGGAGCCGCAACGGCGGCGGGAGAGAAACTCACAGCTTCCGACCTGGAACTAAAAGGGGGCCGATTACAGAAAAAACCAAGTATTCAAACAGCTTTAAACATCAGGCACAGCTAAGTTCGTTCTTTCCACGAAAAGGCAACTCTGAAAAACAAAGATTTCCTCCTTTTTTGACCAGTACACCGGCATCCCTGACTCAAACCAAAACTAAACGAGGAAAACATAAACTGACTGACATTCATCTTCGAAGTAAAACGAAAAACAAATATGCCAGAGAGGCTCAAGTCTTTAACGATCAAACCAAGTAAAATGATGAGGAGGGGCCCAGAGTTTAAGTAAAAATAAATTCGGGGAGAACGGTTGTGGCAGCAACAACTGGTGACTTCCTGGTGAACCTAGATCTCTGGGTGACTTTTCTTTGAGTAGAAGACTGTTTCCTAAACAAAATGCATTAAAAGAAATCTTCCAGCTATCCGGATTTCTCCCATGACCGCAGTGTGTACCTTAATCATTGATGCTAGTCCCATTTGGGGAGAGGGGAAACCAAAACCTTCAAGTCCAGACCACTATGTTGAGGCCAGAGTATGAGTTTCATTATTACCTCTATTTTCAGGTAGCTAACAACATGGACACCACAGGATTGCAGCAGATGGTAGACAGCAATATTCGTTTGTTCCTCATTCCCATGCCATTTTGACACTTTCGTGTCTTTGGACTTTTGTCCCTTTCATTTGAGTCTTTCTGTGCGCCTTTCTTACTGAATTTTAATTCAGGATCCTCTATCCCATAGTGTCCTTTTGTGTGAGTGGTAAATTTTTCAAGTTTCAGCTCATGGACGGAGAGGATCTTTTGGCTTTAAGTGCTTATGGTTCAGCACCTGTTTTGATTTATGATGCTTTTATAGAAGTGCTAACTCTTTATTCGCCTTTTGGCCTTTGTTTTTGGCATGGGATCGTTTGTATCTAATACACTATTCACCTTGCTTCTTCCTATGGGTCCTTTACTGTTGCTCCTTAGAACATTTTAAATGTGACGTGGATGGAGCCTCGACATAGTACTCCAGACTCTTCGAATCTAGTTTAATTCACAGGGGTTAAGCAGGACTTGAATGCACACAACATTTTATTCGAGAAAACTGTAAGGCTAGAAGAAATTCTTTTAGCAATACACAGGCTGGCACTCAACGTATTTGCTATTCCCCAAAAGACCTTAATATCCTCCACACAACCGCAAGTCCGTTCCCCTTATTGAAAATCAAAACTTAAAATTAAAACAAATGAAAGCATGACTCGAAAACAGCCACACAGCTTATTTATATACAAGGCAGAAACAATCGAAGAAAATCAAGAAAAGTAAGGCTTGAGAACCAGACCATTAACTGGCAAGTTCTCCTCCCATCCCTGTAAATCTTGCAGCTTATAAGTAGCAGGGCCAAGTTTGGATACAATTTGAAAGGGGCCTACCCATAACTGCTGGAATTTGGTATGCTTTCCTTTTTCATCATGGGGGTGGTCCCACTTGAGGACTAAGTCTCCTACTTCAAAGTCCTTTTTCCCAGCTTTATGTTTGTCAAACCATCTTTTGACTACCTCCTGCTGTTGTTTGAAACGTTCTCTAGCCTTGGATCTGGCTTCTTCTGCTCTTAGGAGATTATATATTCTTATTTGCAGAACCTCATCATCCGACCCCCTAGACTCTTGAGCTAGTATGGAGGACGGTAGTAGAATATTGGGAGGCAGGATGGCTTCCTTTCCGTACACAAGGGTATAGGGTGACACTCCTACTGCGGACTTGGGGGTAACTCTGTCAGCCCACAGGGCGTTTGGTAAGGCTGAGTGCCAACTTCGCTGGTTTTCTGTGACAGTCTTCTTCAGGATTCTAATGAGGTTTTTATTGGAGGATTCAGCCAGGCCATTCCCTTGCGGATAGTAGTTAGCAGAATAATGTAATTTTATCCCTTTCTCATGAGCAAATGCGGTCAATTTAATGGATGAAAAGTATTTAGCATTATCAAAAACTACTGAAATTGGAACTCCAAACCTGATCATGATATGATCTTGTAGGAAGCTAATGACTTCGTCTTCGTTTATCTTGCGTAATGGGATAGCTTCGACCCAGCAAGTGAAGTAATCAGTCGCGGTAAGAATGTACTTGTGTAGCAGGGAAGAATTTGGTTTTATTTCTCCAATAATGTCTAGCCCCCATTGTTCAAATGGTTCTATGATCATAACGGGCTTTAGGGGTGCTGCTGCCCTAGGCTGTCTTCCACCACACCTTTGACAGATATCACATTTCCTGACATGCGCATGTGCATCCTTAAAGAGTGTGGGCCAATAGTAACCAACCCTAAGGATTTTGTGGGCTGTAGTGTCGCCTGAATAATGTCCCCCAGCCGGACCGTCATGTAATTCTGCCATTACTTTCTCAGCATCTTCTTTCTCCAAGCATCTCAGGAGGACCCCATCATAGTTTTCTCTGAATAATACGCCTTCCATGATTTGGTAGGAAGCTGATTTTAGACGCAGTGCTCTTCTTTGTTTGGAATTCCAATGCTCTGGCAATAGTCCGAACTGCAAGTAATGCACAAGGTCCCTATACCAGGACTCAGGGGCTATAAACAGAGGGCATACATCCATTACATGCAATTCAACTTCATCTTCCCATGCTTGTTCTTCATTGTTCCTACTTCCAGTCATCAATTTGCATAGCCCTTGACCTTTCACTATAGTGGTTGGCTTGAATTCAAGGTCGTATTCTTGAAGGGCTGTTACCCAGTTGCCCCTTCTTTCTCCTAATTCTTTTTGAATGAGAAGGGATCTTACCGCTGGGTAAGGGACTATTACCTTGGTCCGATTCTTCAATATATAAGGCCTGAATTGTTTTACTGCCTTAAACAGCGCGTAAGCCTGCTTATCAATGGCTGGGTAGTTTAACTCAGCTCCTTGTAGCCCAGTGCTCATAAAAGAAATTGGGAATTCATCACCCCCATCTTCCTTTTGCATAAGCACGGCTGCCAACGAATCATCGGACGCAAAAGTATACATAATAAAGTCCTTGTCAAAGTCTAGACTTTTCAGATAAGGCACATGTGCAACAGCAGTCTTGATTTTACTGAAAGCATTCTTTTCAGTCTCAGTCCACTTAAACTGTGCATTTTGTTTGACCATCTGCTGTAATGGTTTAACAGTATGGGCAAAATCAGGCATAAACGTACGTATAAAATTTATTGTTCCCATGAAGGATTGCATTCCTTTTTTATTATGGGGCATGGGGATTTGTTCAATGGCTTTGATTCTTTCTGGGTCTATAGATATACCTCTCTTTGAAACTATATGCCCCAGTAACTTGCCTTCTATGACTGCGAATACGCATTTCTTAGGATTGAGGGAAATGTCGTACTTTCGACAGCGCTCGAAAATTTGTTTTAAGTGGAAAGCGTGCTCCCCTCTTTTCTTTGAGAATATAGTGATGTCATCAAGGTATACCACCACACTTCGTCCAATCAGTCCACGAAAAGCTATGTCCATGGCTCTTTGAAATGCCGCGCCAGCGTTAATCAGTCCAAAAGGCATCCTTCTATAGGCGAAAGCTCCCCATTTAGTTCTGAACGTTGTCTTCAACCTATCTTCCTCGGCCACTAACACCTGGTTGTAGCCAGAGAATCCGTCTAACAATGAAAACAATTCAGAACCGGAAACCATTTGTAGCAATTGCTCCATGGGAGGCACCGGATAGTTGTCTTTGTCTGAGGCGTGGTTTAAGTTTCTGAAGTCCACGCACAATCTGATTTCTCCCGACTTCTTTCTGACCGGAACCAGATTTGACACCCACTCTGAATGCCGAACTTTAAAAATAATCCTAGCGTCCAGCAATTTTTTCACCTCGCTTTGAATCAGTGGCTCCAACTTGGGGTGCATCTTCCTTAACGGCTGCTGATATGGCTTGACACCTATTTTAATAGGGATGATATGCTTGATAATGCTGGTGTCGTAGGTCTTTAAGTCGACGTACGTCCATGAAAAGACATCTTTGTATTGTTTAAACAATTTGAGGAATTTGTCTCTTTTTGCGGGTGAACAGCATTTGTCGAGATTCACGAACTTGGGATCCGCTTCAGTCCCTAGGTTTATTAGCTCGAACTGTAGAGTTGAGCTGTGCATCTTCACATTAGCGGGCCTTCTAAACTTTTCGTTCAAGTCAAACATCTTCTCTAACGTTTTGACCCCTTTGGGAATGAAATTGTCATATTTCATCTCAGCCTGATGTTCCTCATCGTCGATAATGGCCCCTTTAAAGGTCTCGTCATTTGTCAAGCATTCGATTATTTGCTGATTATCGTCAAATACTTGCAAGTTGGTGATCATGTCAGGTACAGATGGCCTGAAAAGCAATTCAATAGAGTATTTGTTATTAGTGGAACCAACCTGGCGGCTGATGTAGCTAGAAGATCAGCGGCTGCATTTTTTATTTTGGGGATTGAAATAATGTTAAATGCATGAAAACATTTAAGCAACTCCCATACCTCGTTTTGGTAAGCTTTCAAATGAGGGGAAACACAATGTATTTGATTTCTTATTTGCTTTACAACTATTTCCGAGTCCCCAAAAAATTTTAAATAACTAAGCTGTAGCTCGATTGCTTTCTTGAGTCCCTGCAGCAGTGCTTCATATTCAGCCGTATTGTTAGTACATTCGAACTCTAATCTACAGGATAGGAAATGCTTTTTTTTTGTGGATCAATGAGGACGCAGCCGGCCCCTGACCCTTCTAATGTTTTAGAGCCATCAAAAAACAAAGTCCAAAACACATTATCTACTAAAACAGAATCTACTCCTACTGCTAAATCTAATATTTTACAGTCAAACTCATCAGCCTGAGAAAAACGAAGGAGATCAGGCTGGGTGTCAGACGTGTCGCTGGCCTCTTCCACTTGATAATTCCCTGGTTCCAGTTCGAGAAAGTAGTTTCCCAACACAGATTCGACTGGTATGTTCTTCTCATCCAATTGAGTAACATTGTGCTTCATGTGAGGTTCTGCCAGAACCTTAATCTGATTGGGACTCCCTTTGTATGGCAGCCAAAGATGTGACCAATCTAAAGCGAAATATCCATTCAACTTAGCTGACCAATTTCTGCTCAAAACCAGGTCGTAAGCGTCTGGTATATCAGCCACCACGATGTCAATAACTTGGCATACTCTGTCATCGGATGCTAGGCGGATTAGGACATCTTCCATTTCACCAATCACCTTAACGTCTGTCCTATCCAATTGCACCACCCTCCAAGTGGATGGCTTAGGCTGCCCGTTTATTCTCTTACATACTGATATGGGCATGACATTAATTGACGCTCCTGAGTCTACTAGACAATTGTGCACGTTATGATTAAAGATTTCGAACGTCAGGAGGAAAGGTGGATGTTTAGTTTTAGACATACCTCTGGTACTAGCTTCTCCAATTTCTTCTTCGTCTCGAGGCTGATTATCGGTGGGCAGCTTTTCTCCTGACGTTTCAAGTGTCTTCAACAACTTTTCTTTCTGCTGGGGTACTTTGCACATTTCAAACAGTGGGACATTTGCCTTTATCTTCTTTAAATCTTCGACAAGGTCATATTGAATTTGTTGTCTAATGGACTGAGATAATGCATAAGTATATAATAATTTATTGTCTTATAATATAATACTTCAATAAAATAAATAAATATGTTTTAAAGAAAAAGTGATAGTACCTTTAAAATTCAAGAGGACAGAATATATATAATTATTATTTAATATAATATATTTATTTTATTAAAATAAATTTATATAAGCAAAGAATAATATCTAAATACAAATTTCTACCAGAAACATATGGTTAATATTTAAATATATAAAAATACATATAATATTTTATTTTAATAAAATATATAGATATATATATATAGTAATAAGTTATTATATATTTATGTATATTAAATAATTAAAAAAATAAAGTTTTAATTATTAAATCTCTTTAGTGTAAACCATATTGATTTAAATATATTTTAATAATAATAATAAATTAATATACATCCATGTATATTTAATATTTACAAACAAATGAAAAATTATCATTAAATTAGTTTTATTATAAGATATTAAATAATTTTGATTTTGAATAAAGATTTTGTCATTTTTAATTTATTATTTAAAATGTATTTTATATATTGAAAAATAATTACATAATTTTGGTTTTTAATATAGCATTTACTTTTTTGGTGTTGTAATTTAGTTTATATTAAAATATAAAGATTATTTTTTGTATAAGTACTTTAAGAGTATTTTAATACATTTATATTATATTCAAAAGTATTATGAGTATTATTTTCATTATTAGTACTTTTCTTACAACATTGTTATGGTTAATTATGAGTTTTTATTCACCATTTAGAATTTGACAAATAAGCATTTTTAACTCAACCAATGTCACCTCAACTATTATAGATGATGTCATTATCTAAAATGTGATTGGTTCTTATAAAATTGATTTTGACAATACCTTTTTTGTTTTGAGACCCATTTTTTACCTCAAAATTCTCCTAATGTCCCATGAGAAAGACTGAGGACATTTCAAAGTTTGAATATATATTAAAATATCTCCATACCAAGGGTCAGATGAAGAAATGATAAAGATATGATTATCATGGAATGAGTCATATTCATTAGGATCACATTGTTCACTCGAGAAATCCAAAATAAGTTCGGTGAAAACCAAAGATTTTTTAGCTTTGGTAGATTGAAACTTTAAATCGTATTCCTGCAAAATCGTGATCCATTTATTGAATTTACCCCCAATTATTCATTGGTTCAAAATGAATCGAAATGGATTGAGTTCCACATCTACAGTGGTCTTATGCAACAATATAGAGTATTAGAGTCTCTAGACTGCAAAACCAATCGTTGGAGCCAATTTCTAAACATGGGAATACTTGAGTTTAGGCCTAGCCAAAATGTAGTTGAGATAGTAGATGGCATGTTCTTGTGAACTGTCATTTTCCTAGACTAACATTAAGCCAATGGTAGAATCGAACGTGACTAGATACAACAAAAAACCTTTTGTGTAATCTGGAGGACTAAGTAGAGGGGTTTTCATAAGAGCTTTCTTAAGAGCGTCAAAAGAAGCTTGGGTAGCTTAATCCAAATAAACATGACCCCTTTCTTAAGTAACCACATGAATCCTTTTGTAATATTTTCATATTTAACTATGAATATCCTAAGAAAATTAACCTTCCCTTGGAGGCTTTGAATCTGGTGAATATTTTGAAATAAGTTCGGTGAAAACTAAAGATTTTTTAGCTTTGGTAGATTGAAACTTTAAATCGTATTCCTGCAAAATCGTGATCCATTTATTGAATTTACCCCCGATTATTCATTGGTTCAAAATGAATTGAAATGGATTGAGTTCCACATCTACAGTGGTCTTATGCAACAATATATAGTATTAGAGTCTCTAGACTGCAAAACCAATCGTTGGAGCTAATTTCTAAACATGGGAATACTTCAGTTTAGGCCTAGCCAAAATGTAGTTGAGATAGTAGATGGCATGTTCTTGTGAACTGTCATTTTCCTAGACTAACATTAAGCCAATGGTAGAATCAAATGTGACCAGATACAACAAAAAACCTTTTGTGTAATCTGGAGGACTAAGTAGAGGGGTTTTCATAAGAGCTTTCTTAAGAGTGTCAAAAGAAGCTTGGGTATCTTAATCCAAATAAACATGACCCCTTTCTTAAGTAACCACATGAATCCTTTTGTAATATTTTCATATTTAACTATGAATATCCTAAGAAAATTAACCTTCCCTTGGAGGCTTTGAATCTAGCGAATATTCATGGGAGGAGATAAATTAACGATGACTTCTACCTTTAAAGGGTCAACGATGATCGCCTTGTTTGATGTGATAAAACCTAAAAAAAGGCCTAACTCAACACAAAAAGTGAACTTACTAGGATTCAAACGAATCTTGTAGTGCCTAAATGTCTGAAACACAAGTCAAAGATGATCTTGCCCCTTGCGAGAACAAGTTAATAAATCATCAAGATAATCTTTGATGATGTGTTTGATATCCTGGGAAGCAAATGACATTGCTAGCTAAAAAGTGGCTTCAACATTTTTAATTCCAAACGACATTTTTTGTATGCAAAAGTACCCCAAGGACAAATAAAACCAGTTTTATGTTGGTCCTCAACTCAGACTTGAATTTGGTTGTAGCCATAGAATCCATACATGAAGGAAAGACCCCATTTCCCACACACTTATCAATTATATAATCAATTAACAGAGTAGGGAAGTTATCCTTAGGATAGGCCTTATTCAAATCCCTAAAATTCATACATACTAGAATGTTTCCATGCTTCTTATCTACAAGAGAAACATTGGACACTCATTATGTTAGTGAAACAGAGTAAATAAAGCCTACTTTGAGAAGTTTTTCAAGCTTTGCTTTGATAATGGTTTCTTTCCTAAGGTTGACAAGATGGAACTTTTGATGAATCGCTTTCACATTTGTATAAGTTTTAATCTTGTTCTCTACAATACTAGGATCAATGCCTAGAATCTCTTCATATGACCAAAGAAAAGACATTGTGAAATTCATGTTAGGATTATAATCCTCCCTTGTCCAATTTGGTCATATGTCTAAATCGGGAGTCCTTTCAATCTATTTTTAGTCACTAGCACCATTGGGTCAACTTGTCCTAATTAAGGCACATGTACCAATTACTAAAGTGTGGGGAACACTAATTAAGGCCAATTGCCACTGATTTCACTTGCATGCATCAGTTTAGGAGCCTCCTAGATCAATCCCTACAAATTAAGAGCCACTGGGAGTGTCGATACCAACCTCCATCAGTTGAGTTTAGTTGGTGACTAGTCAAGCTCAGTTAGGAGTCAGTTACATTCATTTCTAGGCTGTTACACTCAGTTCTACTCAGTTAGCACTAGCTTTGCATGGCTGCATGCAGGTGAGGCACATTTCCTCACCTACCTCGGTCAGTTAGAGTAGTTAACACTGAATTAGACACTTGATTTATGTTTTTGAACTCCGATAATGATTTAGACAAGGTCAGTTAACCATTCAGTCAAGTAGAGTCAAACCAATTCGAATTTCCTCACATGGATTCGAATTGCATGAGGCTATTTAGCCATTGTACTTCATTGTAATTAATTATCTAATTACTTTTGATTAATGAAAGCATTCACAGTTGCAAGCCATTTTTGCACTGTTTCATTCTTCAATTGCTGAGTAAATTGTATGATCTATCTTGTGAGTTGTGTGTTGGTCCATAGATCTATGTGCTCAATTTAATATGGTATCAGAGCCACGGCAGGACAAGGCACTTCTCCTACTACAGATTCATACTTGGATCCATTTTTTTCCGCAATATTGCTCCTTCCAGTACCACACCAGAAGTGGACAATTTACCACTTAATATCCCAAGTTAAGGAATTGTTAATCAAGCTTGCTTGATCAGCTATGTTAGGTGTGAAGGAAATTCCAAAAGTACAAACCGTCGATCTTATTTTGTTTGTTTGATTATCTGATTTACAAGTTTATCAATCATCTTCACTACATTCGCTACAAGCAGCTCAGTCTCCTTCACTGCATTCGCTACATCAGCTCAGTCTTCTTCACTGCATTCTAGGTGGTCCCTGCAATAGAGATTCTCACTCCTTTCAACTATCACCAGTGGAAGGAGGACATGGAGATGTAGCTACACTCCAAAAGACTCTTCAGACTTACAATGGAGACAGAGACAAAGCCAATCCATTATATTGACAAAGAAAAGTACTTGAATAGGCTTGATGAAGCATATGGATGTTTGTGCCTCTCAATCTCGCGAGATCTTCTCTTCCACATCAATGGATTGAAGACTCCCAAGAAGATTTGGGATAAGCTTGCCTCCTTGTTTGATAAGAAGGATGATCAAAGGATCTATTAGCTGGAGAATGAGCTGATTTCTCTTCATCCAGCCAATTTCGGAACACTAAATGATTTCTTCACAAAATTCAAGAATCTAGTGTTCCAATTAAAGCTGTGCAAGGTTGAGAAGGAGGATGATAAACTCATCCTTGCAATTCTCTCAAAACTTGGTGCAGACTACTCAGTATTTGTATCAACCTTTCATTCAGTGAAGCTTACTACTCCAAAATGGAGGATGCCTACTCTTAACTCCTTCATTGAATCTCTCACTCATGAGCATGATAAGTTGATCCAAATGGGGATCATTCGATATTCCAGAGATCAAGCACTGGTTGCAGGAGGACCTAAGGTAGCGAATGATAAAGGGAAGAAAAAGGATGAGTCTCTTGTGGAGAAAGAACAGTCAAATGAGCCTTCAAGTTCAAAGATGAGCAAGAAGAATGGCAAAGGAAAGACCCTTTGTTCTTACTGTGGAAGGGGATTTCATCCAAAAAGCTCATGTATGAGAAGAACAATTGATGAGATGGCTCTTCTTCTAAAGAAACATAACAGTATTGTACCTACTAACGCAAGGAAGGCTGACCATAGAGAAGAAACTGAAGAACATGAAGAGACATGCCATGCACTGAAGGCTAGCTTCTCAACAGCACATGCCTTCCTCATTGATTCTAGATCTTCCAATCATATGGTTGCATCCAAAGAAGCATTCTCTTCCTTGCAGTATTTTGATGGTACTATTATTCATATGGGAAATAACAGTTGAATTCGAGCCAAAGGGAAGGGTTCTATCAAGCTTGAACATGGAAAGTTCAAAGATGTGCTTTATGTGCCCTCCATAGCTACAAATATGTTATCTGTATACCAAATGACTCATACTGGCTCTCCAAAGTGAGTGATATTTGGTCTAGACTCAGTGGAAATCAAAGATATCTCTACTGGGAACATCATAGCGAAGGGTGTTGCAAATGATGCCTCCAAAGCATATTAGTTCTCACACTTCATGCCATTTCCAGAACCAATACACTCTCAGTTGCCACCTAACAGGAAAGGTAAAAACATTCCATCAACTTCTTTTGTAGTTTCCACTAGTATTGCAGATTCAGCTGTATCAATTTATGAGATTGATATTCAGGGTGATTCAGATCCAGATCCAGCCCCTACTGCCAAGCGAGAAGCTAGGAAGATGACTTAAAATCCATCTGACACTCAGAAGACAAAGACCCTTGCATTATGTCATGAAATATCACCTCTTTCAGAGAGATGCAACAAACTCCCTATGAGATGCTACATGGAAAAGGATGATTAGTTCCATTTGCTTCAGAAGAATAGAGTGGATCATGCACCCCTTCATCCAGAAAGAGGAAAAGGTTACATTTCTCCTTCCTTCAATCATCATTTTGGGAGAAGATCGAGAAGTCTACATGCCAGGCCCTAGGATACCTGTGCAAAGATCATCATGCATGCTACTTCGCTACATCATAGAGATTACAGCAACATATTTTCAAGTTTTTCAAGCTTGAATCCTGATTCTATCTGCTTAGTTAGAGGGGGGGATTTTTTCCCATGTGGTTTTTTCCCCAGCTCCTTGTATTGAGCAATTACTTTACTTTAGTTGTTGTAATGGGTGACCTATGGTCTTAGTTACCAGGGACCACAAATTTTCCAAGTTAGCATTCAGGGGGGGTGTTAGGATTATAATCCTCCCTTGTCGAATTTGGTCATATGTCTAAATCAGGAGTCATGTCTAAATTGGGACTCCTTTCATTCTATTTTTAGTCACTAGCACCATTGGGTCCACTTGGCCTAATTAGGGCACATATACCAGTTACTAAAGTGTGGGGAACACTAATTGAGGCCAATTGCCACTGATTTCACTTGCATGCATCAGTTTAGGAGCCTCCTAGATCAATCCCTACAAATTAGGAGCCACTGGGAGTGCCCATACCAACCTCCATCAGTTGAGTTCAGTTGGTGACTAGTCAAGCTCAGTTAGGAGTCAATTACATTCAGTTCTAGTCTGTTACACTCAGTTCTAATCAGTTAGCGCTAGCTTTGCATGGTTGCATGCAGGTGAGGCGCATTTCCTCACCTACCTCAGTCAGTTAGACTAGTTAACACTGAATTAGATTAGTTAACACTGAATTAGACTAGTTAACATTGAATTAGACACTTGAGTTATGTTTTTGAACTCTGATGAACTCCGATAATGATTTAGACAAGGTCAGTTAACCATTCAGTCAAGTAGAGTCAAACCAATTTGAATTTCCTCACATGGATTCGAATTGCATGAGGCTATTTAGCTATTGTACTTCATTGTAGTTAATTATCTAATTACTTTTGATTAATGAAAGCATTCATAGTTGCAAGCCATTTTTGCACTGTTTCATTCTTCAACTGTTGAGTAAATTGTATGATCTATCTTGTGATTTGTGTGTTGGTCCACAGATCTATGTGTTCAATTTAATAATTCCTTAAAGATTTTAGTATAAATACAAACCTCATCAAGTGAACAGTTTGCTCTGATATAAACATTTTCCATGATGTGGGTCCCTAGAGATGTTGATTGGAATTGTTTCAAAAATTTTGGCCATATTACCTTTGACATAAACTCCATGTTGAGACAAAGGATTCAAATTTTGGTCAACATCTTTAGGGAATGGAACATGAAACTCTCCACTCTTAATCTTGTCCAAAGATGGAAGGAAGTAGAATGATAATGCATATCTTCCAAGGGTCTTTTGGGCTCCATTAAGGCTTCCAGGATATAGCCTCATCTAAAGGATTAACAATTTCTAACAAATCTTGAGAAGTGGAGGAATCGACAACCGAAACATTATGGGTGTCTAGATACACCTCTTCCACAACTAATGGATCACTATCTACAGCTTTTGTTGAATGGCTTGATAAGCTATCTCTACTACAAACAACAATAGGACAGTCTCAAAGTGTTGAAACTCTTCCACCGAATAGGATCATTGAGATAGGATCTTCTAAAAGACTGTACTCATGACACTAGAACTTCCTCTTTAGTAGGAGATAGAGTGGAACCAATAAACATGGTAGGGGATGGGATATTAAATGTACCCATAAGGGATGGATATAAACCATTTCACAACAACTCCAGTGAGTGTGCATTGAAACGGTCTCAACTGAATAGAATCATCATTTAAAGAGTCTGAGGACCACCATAAGTGAAAAGTGGTTACATGATCTCCAGGATATTGACCAGTTTTACCCTCAAACTTAGGAATATATGATGCCAACTTTGTTGAAACTGGAGGCCAGTTAGGATCATGGCACACTAGATTGTTCATCCGTTTTGAAAGATCAAGAAAATTCAAAGTTGCCAAAAAAGGTAACCGTGGTTGCATAGAAAAATATGTGGGATGTGAGCCTTGGGGAGGGAAGTTCCCTCCACCAAAATTTCCATAAAATAGATAAGGATTTCCCCCTATCATGGTTTGGGAAACACTTATTCCTGTAAAAGGGTTCCAATGGCTATGCATAGGGTTACCTCCCGCAAGAATACCCTACATCCAATTGGGTTGGGCCTATGAAAAATGACCTCCAGCTAGAATTCCAGTTCAAGGTATGAAGTTGCTACCTCCTCCGCTAAACAATGAAAAGGGGGTAGATCTGGCAAGCATAGAGGATGATTGAAAACCACTCATTTGAGTATTAAAACCTGTAAAAGGGTTCACACCTTACACAGACCCAACATATTAAATAGGTCCAGTCCCAAAAGAGGGAAAAAAGGGGGGAATATGAGCTCCATGCCAAGGGAAACCTTAGAATGGTGTAGAAAAAGCACTGAAACAAGCATAAGAGTTCGGAAATGAGGGACAGAAGAAACTGAGAAGTTAGGCATACCCAGCACTGGGATAGCAAATGTAATGCTAGTAGAACCAAAGGGAGATTATTTTAAATATTTCAATCTACACCTCGACAAAGCATACTAAATAAGGGAAGCAATCATTTGAGTGATGTGTCAAATTTATAGAAGCATTTAACTTTCATTATACATAAAGTGTTTGTAATTTTTAAATTCTTCGTCACATTAAAACAATTTGATTCAAACTTATTCATATATAATTTAGTTTCCGTCTAAAAAGAATATGGTTTATAGTTATGAGACGAATAGTTGGTTTTTTAATTTCAATGAATTGTCCATTTTTACAAAGTTTTCATTCGCACCAAAATTTCTTTTAGATGCTTATTCAACTCATAGAACATGAGAGCTTCGTGTAAGACAAGTGTTTGGGATGGTCGGTTAGGGTCGTTCTCACTCATGATCAAACCCCGTGATTTCATTTCAAATTTATTTTAGTATATGAAAAAAAAACTCATTTAACATCATAAAAACATTGATTCTCAATGAAATACACATCTCTAATTCAACTATAAATTGATGTACAATGCAACCTTGTGAAATCACGCGTAGAAAACATATGGAGATTCAACCAACCAAAGGTTTTGTCGATGTGTGATACCCGAGGTTACAGAGCCCAAAGTGAATCTTCCCAAAGTTTTATATGGTTTTCGGGTCCGTTATAACTAACTTCGAGCAAATCATGGAGATGATTAATATGGGTACAGAGTTAATCAAATCCAATGCAAGAGATCTGGTCAAGGTTTTAAAACGAGATCTGGTCAAGGTTTTAAAACTTGAGTTATTTTTTCATTGCATCAAGAAAAGTGAGATGCTCTTCAACTTAGTATGGGGAGATTCATGTCATGTTAGTCACTTTATGCTAGTCGATATAAATAAAATATTAAAAAATATAAAATATAAATTACATATCGGTTTAAATAAAATATAAACAAAATTAAACTAGCATAAATCCATTTTAAACCTAGATCTATCAAGTATCGAGAAGGATCCAAATGGTAAAAAAATGTACACCTCAAGAAATTGAATCTCTCTTGGTGCTTGATAGATCCAAATTTAGATTGGATCTATGCTAGCCATTCTGGTTTGCTCAAGAGGCTCGTACAGGTATGTGGGGATTCAATTATATGGCAACTGTGACTTGGAGATTGGGTTCAATGACAAAACCTAATCATTTTGGTTAACCTTATATAAAGTGTAAAGACTAAAAATTTAACAAAATTTAGTAAAAAAGAATTGCATTTGCTAACGCATGCCACCTTGGTAGAAAACTTGTTAATAGAAATAGAGAGGGTTATGGAAAACTTATGATAGAAGTCTTTAATATTGTCTTTATTTAATAGTATATTTAATTAAAAACAGATGACTTATTTTTATCAAAGATCAAGTGCTGTTGGTTATTAGAATTTATTCTTATGGGGCTTATGTTCCTAACAAAGTTTAAAGTTAGGGTTAAATGTCTATGGTCAGAGTTGGGTTCATGGTCATTAAAGATATCAAAATTTAGTGTTTGATTGTATACGAGGGTATTAGATTATCATATATCACATAATCTACAACAATGCTACCAAGCCCATGAATACAAGTCATCACGTTGGATTGCTCCCACTTCATTTTTAGATCTTGAGATATATTCCAAATATCTATATATATGGTTTTAGACTATACAAAAAATATCTTTTTTTTATAACTGCGAGAATCGACAAGTGAGGCCAAGTTCATACTTATGTGACATGAAGTCAATTCTGGTCCACTACCACTATACCCCCAAGTGTACCATCGATGCCCCATATACAGCACACAGGGCTAATCGACGTTTGAACCTGCAACACCACAAGCAATGTCTTAACAATACACATTATAGCTAGCTAATCTACACCCCAAATGCTTACAAAAGTATATCTTAAGTTACATTTTATTTTAAAACTATAAAGAATAAAAAGTCTTTCAATTTGCTTAATTTTATTACAAATCTTTGGAAAAAAACAAAATATATAATATGATATGGGATAATTATGAAAACTAAAAAATAAAAATAAAAAAAATATTTTTAACTTCTCCTAATTTCAAAACGCAAATTTTTTTCTTTATGTTTTCAAGAGCATGGGAATCATTTTAATTTTCAATGTTATCTTCACAACATTATTTTAAAAGTCATGGGATGGTAGGTGTGAGGGGAATTTTTTTATATCCCAACGAAAATATAGTGGTCACTTTTGAATGGGGCATGGGATTGGCTACAACTAACCAAGCATAAATATATGCATTTTTCATGGGGTTAGAAAACATTGTATCTCTTAGTATACAAAAAGTTATAAAGTCATAATCCTGGTATATTTTCATCTTGTTATCTTGTAGGTAAAAGAAAGAAATATGTAGAGACGATACAATCATCGGGAGATTACAATCTAGAATTGTGGACCTCCTGAATTGGATCAGAGAACCAAATGTCATGCATATCCATTGACATCATAACTATGTGGCTGATAAGCTAGAAAATCAAGCCACGTATTTGGAATGAGGCATCCTTATTCAAAATGGGGATCATCAACATCATAGATGGATCCCCTAGGATATTAAGCAAGGGTTCAAGTTTTATTTTAATCTTAACTTAATACGCATGTGTGACATTTGGTGGTGTCTCATATCATCGGGTATGGGATCCTCTTTTCATTTACTCTCTCACGTGAGAGAATCCTTTAGCTCCACGTCTTTGTTATATGGAGTTCTTTGGTATTTCACCTGCTATATATGGGATTTATCTAGAAGATGGTCTATGTTTTGTTGTTCAATGAACTCATTGCTATCTATGTTTTGTTGGTCAATGAACTCATTGCTATCTATGTTTTGTTGGTCAATGTGTTCTGCGTTGTCGATACATGGTGAGTTGAATATGTTGTTGTAGGTGCCAAACTAACACCTAGGTGAACGGAGCAGAAGGAGGCTAAAAACAGACCCCACTAGCCAAAGCCGGGGCCAGAAAACGATGTTGCAGGTGCAAGATAGGAACCAAAAGACTCGGCTGCAAAGAAACCCGAATGGGCGGACCAGAAGAATGCTAGAATAAGTCGCTGCTAACAAGAACCAGGAGCAGGAGAATGAGCACTCACACATCCTCTTTCTGCGCCTTAAGCCTATCGTCCACACGCTCCAGGTCTGAGGCCATGTAATATGAGTTATTGTATATGGTACTGCAGGGTGGCCCTTCCATATCCAGATGGGACATTTTTTCATCCTCGCAGGACCAGGTCATTAACTACAGAATCCCTCTACCATCGCTAGACAAGACGCTTTCTTCCTCGCGCTAAGAAGCCTTTAACTGCGTGGGGGGTGGTTTTGAAGTCCCAACATGCGTGGTGCCATGTTGTCGGATCTCTTCCCTAGGTGCTCTACATTCTCAAATGGAAATTTGGACACCCGCATCTGGGTTGGAAATATCCTTGGTGGCTAGATCTCGGCACCTATGGGCGAGTTATGTGATAGTAGAGGTGTCCTGCTCACCTTCTGTAACAGGTAAGTGACTGAGGACCCCTTGATTGCTTAAACAATCAATAAGAGAATTGGCCTTCCATTTCACGTGGTGGAAAGAGATGGCCCTCTTTTGGTTGAGGTGGCTTTCTAAATGGGAAAGACCCTACTCCAGTCTCCAACTAGGCGAGAGCTTGGAGGTCTAATATCCATGTAGGATTTTAGAAGCCAAAGAAAGGATAATTTGTGAATCCCCTTTGGAAATCAAAGGAAGAAAATATTTTATGCTAAGGAAGGAAATACCTTCAATCAGACCCTCTAGTTCAACCACATTATTATTGTCATGGTCGATATTCCCAAAGAAAATCCACAAAATGTCTCCAACATTATTCCAAATGAATCCTCCAAACCTAGCATTGCCAGGATTCCCTTTAGAGGCTTCATCAAAGTTGAGTTTGTAGACACCTTCCAGAGGGGGGGACCCAATATTAGGGATGGAAATGTTAAATTTAGGCTTTCTAGTTGCCACAAGGGGAGGGGTGAGGTGGAAATTCAAGTTGGTCAGAAGGAGATGCTCAATGAGAGAGGTAGGGAAGTCAGTTGTACTCCACTCTTTGGAAAAAAGAGTTTCATGAAGATTTTTGGGGATGATGTGCCAGATGTCCTCGAGGGAGTTGCTTTTACCTACAAAGGTTATGAGATTCCTTTCCTTCCAAATGTTTCATATGATAAACAAGGGTGTGAGGTCCCAAAGAGGATTGAGGGGCATACTCTGAAAAAGATTATCATCCCATTGATGTAAAGTGTCAGTGATGTTACCTCTGGCCCATTTGCTTCTGCTACTATTCTCTGCAACCATGTCCCACAGCAAACTGGAAAAAATACAAGAGTTGAGTAGGTGATCAATGGTTTCTGATTGAATGTTGCAAAACACGCATTGGGAGGGCCCTTGGAAGCCACGCTTCAGAAGATTATCCCAGGTGAGGATGCGTTTGTGTGAGAGAAGCCATAGAAACAAGGAAACCTTGGGCTAGAGGTTGGGATTCCAAATTTTATTCCAGATGATGGGGGATTGCGCCTCATGCCTTCTTGTTAGCAAAGAGTAAGCTTCCTTGACAGTGAAAGTGTCATTGGTCCTATGTCCCCATTTGATGATGTCAGCTCCTTGCTTTATTCTAATTTTCCAAATCGTACCCAAGTGCTCAAATTCTAGGGGGTGTCGCCAATTGTTGGGTTCCTTCCAAAGGCAAGAAGCTAAGTAGATAAATCCTTTCCATTGATCTCTCAAAAGAGTGTTGTTATTTAGTTGTATGAAATCTTCGATCTCTACTTGGGTATAGATATTTTAAAAACTTGGCAGTTGAGTCATGCCAGAAGAGTGCATTGTTACCGTCCCTAATCTCCCTGAAGTTGTGCCGGTGAATGAGATCTCTTTGATTATTGGTGGCTTTCCATATTGAGGAGCCTAGAAGGTCCAGATAAAATATGATTAAGTTGGGAGGATCCCAATTGTGATCATATTTGCAGTTCCAAAGCTGAGCCCAAGGTTTGTCATTTTGAGAGATCCATTTCCACCAGATTTTGGTTGAAAGTGCATAATTGTTGGTCTCTGGGTCCCGGATCCCTAGGCCTCATTCCTGATTTGGGATACAAACGTGCTTCCAACTGATGAGGGACCACCTATTCTTGTTTTTATCACATCCCCATAGGAATACTCTCTGTAAATTTTTGATAGATTTTAGTACCCACTTTGAAGTAGCCAGGACGGAGAAAAGGTAGAGAGGAATTGACTAAAGGACTTCCTTTAGTAGAGTTAATCTGCTGGCCAAGTTAAGAGAACAAAAGATCCAATAAGTAATACAGGTTTCCATCTTGTCCAAAATTTCTTTCCATGAGGAATGCTTGATCGCAAAATCGAAGAGGGGGGCGCCTAAGTACTTAGAGGGAAGGGAGGCAACTGAGAACCTAAGAATTCTAGAGATATTACCTTGAGTGGTGATGTTGGTATTGAAGAAGAAGATTTGTATTTTTTCCAAGTTGATGGAGGTGCTACAAACCCCAGAGAAGAGATCCATGATGGATTTAAAGGAACAGAATTCTTAGACAGATGGATGACCAAAGAGGAGATTATCGACCACAAATTGTTGATAAACAAGGGGAGGGGCGCCATGGAGAGAAAGTCCTTGTAGGGAGCGAATAGAGACAGTTGATTGAAGCATTATTCCAAGGCACTCTTCCATAAGAATGAAGAGAAAGGGAGAGAGAGGATCACCTTGACGAATCCCACGTGAGGGGAAGAAAGTGGAGGAGGGTGTTCCATCGACCAGGATGGAGAAAAAGGTATATCCATCTGGTCCAAGTCCAACAAAAGACAAAAGCAAGGAGTGTTTTCTCAATTAACTCCCAGCTCATCTTTTCAAAGTATTTGGAGAGATCAAGTTTCAGGAGCATGCCCAACAATTTAGTTTGATTTAGGGATTGGGTGATTTCATGGGCTAGGATGATGCCATCGACAATTTTTCTGCCTTCTACATAGTCTGATTGCTCAGGAGAGATGAGTAAAAGGATAAGGGGTTTTAGGAGGTTTGCAACGACTTCAGAGATGATCTTGTAAGTAACATTACAAATATATATGGGTCAGAACTTACTCAGATGGGAAACTCTTGTTTCCTTCGGAATCAGAGTGAGATAGTTTGTGTTGAGCTCAAGAAGCCTACCCATTGTTTCTATCATGATTCTCCAACCAAATCAAGAAATTCATATTTCAGTAGATCCCAACAATGATGGAAGAAGTTTATGGTGAATTCGTCAAGCCCCGGACCCTTACCTTTCACCATTTGGTTCACAACATCTTCAACCTCCTGCATGGTGATAGATTGCATGAGGGAGGCATTAGGCTCATCCGTAATTAAGGAGGGGATGTGCTGAGTGACTTGAGCAATAGTCGCAGTGTGCGAAGGTAATGGTTTAGTAAGCAGAGCTTTATAGAAGCGAGAAATATTATCTTCCATGTCTACGTGCTCCTCTAGGACAATGCCTTCATCCATTTTGAGTTCAGCTATTTTGTTTTCATCCTATGTTGGACTGTGGATCTGTGGAAGAATGATGTGTTTTGTTCTCCCTCTTTTATCCATGCTACTTTGGGATTTTTTCTCCACGGAGTTTCTTCTTGCTCACATCATTTGTCTAGTCATGTTAAGAGTTCTTTTTCTCTGAATTTTATCTCGTTCGTACATCCTTGATTTATGATAACAAGATACATGCGGTCAAGTTCTTCTTATAGCACCTCTTTGTCCTTGAATATCTTACCAAAAGTGTTGTGATTCCATTGGCGAAGGTTGGCACAGATAATGTGTAAATTCTGGCGCATGATATCCATTTTAGACTTTCCCTTGACATGCATGTTAGTCCACCAATATTTAACAACGTTGTTGAAAGAGGGATGAGAGATCCAGAACTTCTAAAAATGGAAAGGTCTATAAAGGGAGGTGCCTAATCTGTGCCAAGAAAGGGAGATAGGCCAATGGTCTGATTCGGTTGTGGGGAGGAAAAGAGATTCCAATACAAATCCAGATCCAAGGATTTTGTGTGTGGAAAGGAACCAGTCCAGGAATTTGGTAATATGGTGAGATACCCCTCTCTTATTGTTCCAGGTGAAGAACCCTAAGGAGGGGAGAAGGTCAACAAGAGCATAGTTGGAAAGGGTAGCTTTGAAGGCCTAATTTTCATTTGATAGAGTTCTCAAGACTCCTTTTGTTTCCTTAAGATTGAGGATCATGTTGAATTTTCCATCGATAAGGGTGGGGTAGTTAGGATGCTGCTGAATGAACCATTCCAGGTAATGAAGGAGTTGGAGCTTAAGACTAGAGGATTGAGGCCCATAAGCATTCATAATATGTCCTCAGGTATTGGTCCCAACAATGTGGAAGAAAGTAGATATGGAGTGGGCAGTAGAGGAAAATTTACTGAGAGAAACAAGAAGGGGATTCCATATGATTGAAAGACCTCCAGAGGCCCCTTTGGAATCAATGGAAATACTTTGACTTCATTTCCAGAGTCTGGTAATGAGCATAGAAAGGGAGTTGGTGGAGCACTTATTTTCTTGGAGAAAGAGGATAGTAGGATTTTCCTGGAGAATTTTCCTTTTTCACATCTGATGCTTCGAAGATCCGTTGAGACCTCTGGAATTCCATGAGTTGATATTCATGGGATAATCGATGTAGAAGTAGAGAATAATTTCGTGAGTTGGGCATATTTCCCTGATTCCACTAGTGCATTTCCTAGCCTACTTAATTGTTGCAGGTTTGTTTTGCGGCCACATTTTCTGTTGTCTTTTTGAGTTTTTTGTTTATCCTTTTGAGGAGGGTTATAGACTCCAAGTTTGTTTTGGGATTTCACTTTGTCTAGTGCTTCTTGAAGGAGTTGTATTTGTCGAGGTAGAATGGAGTCATAATCTTTCCTGGTGCATGCATCCTCCATTCCAAATAGGTCCATATCTCCCATATCTAGTTCTCTCACATCTTCGTCGGTGGTAGGATTAGGTCTAGCACCTATCAACGGCTCCAGAGTATGAAATCCAAAAGATGGAATGGTCATAGGATACGAGCTGTTGTTGATAGGAATCGAGGGGGGAGGGTGATTCTCCAGCTCAACATTGTTCTTCAAGTGTGGTTGCTACTTTTGTGGGTCTTGGGGCATGAAAGTTTGATGAGGGTTTCCCATATCTAGATATGCTTTTGTATTCTCTAGTTGATACTCTAGCATAATGAATCTGTTGCAGGTGGTGGGAGCATCTTCTTAGATCTTCTCAGGAGCCAGTTTGCGATTGTTGAGTATTTTTTCCCTATATTCTGGAAACCTTCAACATCTTTTTCTTCCCCTTTCATATATTTCGTGCAAGCTCTGTTAAGAGGGAAGTATCTGTACAGGTGGTCATATTCATGGAATTTGTGGCATCGAAAGGGAACATGTCCATAGTAAATAGGTTTGATCCAGTCTGAATCTTCATGTGTTAGACATATTGCGTATGGGAGGTCTTTGGCAATGTGCATGTAGACACAGATCCTGGTGTAGGTGGTATATTTGTTCATTTTTGTTTGATCTGTAGTTCTGACAAATCTTCCCAAGGTGTTTCCTATTTCTTTGAGGGTTTCCTCATCCCAATATTCCTGTGGGAGGAAATACACCTGGATCTAGACAGGGGCCCAAGAGAAGTCTTCTTTCTCTAGGATGAATTGTTCAGTCCAGTCTCTCAGGTATAGACCAACAATGTTGAAGAAGTACGTGCCCCCCTCTTCCACTTTGGCTTTGTCATCCAGGTCGTGGAATATGATGGTAAAGAAACCTTTGGATCCTAGTTGCAGATCAAAATGTGCTTTAGGTTTCCATTTCACCGTTATCCATCCTTGTAGGGCCTGTTCAGTAGGCCAAAAGCCAATAAATTTTTCAATGAGAGCATGATCCCTCATTTTTTGATCCCTAGCATTTATCCTTTCAGCTAGAAGAGTGAGTCAGGACCGCTCTTCACTGCGAGCAATGCATGTTTGGGTACGAGGCCCTTCCTTTTCAGATTGGGGAGCGGTTTGATTTTTCTAGGTTGTTTTCCTCTGGCCGCCTTCATAGATGGGTACTTCTTCAGTCCTGATTTGCAGAGAATTCAGGATTGTTGAGCCAGGGAGGTCAACTAAGTTGGTTTCTGGTCCACTAGAATAAGGCTATGAGGGGCATGTTTCCCCCCATTAGACAGACGCCACGGGGTTGCGCAGAATCTACAGTCGAGGAGTTTCTTGGAGAAGAGGTGGATTTAGCAAATCGAATGGGGTCAAAGAAAACCCTAGCATCTCAGAGAAAAAAAATAGCTCATGTCATGCAAATGTCCATTGTTGCAATTCATTTGCTTCTCCAATTCCAATTGGATATGAAAGTTTGACATGAATTATTTCTATTTTCTACTGGGACTTTTAATTTCAATAGATCTATGGTTTTTTCATTAATATAGTTTGGGAATATTGAGCTCTATTGTAATCACTCAAATTGCAAGGTTACCCATGATACACATAAAGAATCATATAACAATAACAGAACAAGAGACAAGAATGGTAGACAGGATAACAGATTATATTACTCAATACACATTTGGGTTCGGTTTGTTGTATGAACCCACATGTGTATTGAGTAATATAATATGTTATTATGTCTACCATTCTTGTCTCTTGTTATGTTATTATTATATGATTATTTATGTGTATCATTGGTAACCTTGCAATCTGAGTGATTACAACATTGGTTCCGTTGTCGGTGATACATATATGATGAAATGACTATGAATAGATTATCTTAGAGCAGGATATCAAGAACTGGTGGGAACATAAGATCATGAATTATTTGCAGAATTACACCAGAAGAAACAGACTGACTATTGCCTAAGCAAAGGAGAAGTTTTTCTCTGAAACACATGAAAAAAAATTGAGTTTGTACCTCAGTCTTTGAAAAAACTAATGGATGAAACAGCCGGAAGAAATTAAAAACCAACAGTTAATCTAGAAATTAAAAAGGGGAGCTCATACAAATTTGTTGGAGTGGTTCGAAAGAATCACTGACTAGTTATGTGAGGAAAGAGAAATCGACGAAAGAGTCTATGTGGAGAGTATCGAAAATAGATTCTACAATGACGTAACCTAATAGTTCCTATGTTAATTACCGACAATTTTTGTTCAAATTCTTGATCGATAAGGGTGTGGGTCATGTTGTCAAACCTCCTTCGTTATTGATAGATCTTCCATCTAACACAAAATGGGTGGCGAAGCAGGAGTGGGAAAAAATTGTCAAAGAAAGAGAGTGGGGGTACTTTCTAAGAAAATAGACAACTCCACTCGGGCTTACTAAATATTTCGGGTCGGATATGGGGGGGTAGTTGGTCATGTTCTAGAATAGAGTAGAGGAATTATAGTCAACCTATGAAAAACACCGCCAATGGCAATGAAAATTCGAGACAAAAAGGATATAATTCGAACAGTTACTCACAAAATCACTCTGGATATATAGAAGATTCAATAAGAGAAGAGGAGAAACAAAAGGGAAGAGATTAGAGAGCAGGTTGTTGTGCTCCAAAGGAGAATGATGACTAGAGTGACATAACAAGAAGAGAATCCGCCAGAGTCAGGTCATGATCGACAAGAAGAAGGCGTTCAAGAAGAAGTGTCACCAATGGAGGAATATTTGTGGATAGAGCATGGTGAATCTCTCCAAGTTGATATACCCCAGAACATCACACCTTATTCTTTGTTAAATTCTATCCAAAGTGCCCAAGTGTAGGATATTGTTCAAGAACATTTGGGAATAGGAGTTGGCGAGTTAGGTGTATGGAGTCGACTAGACAAAGAAGGAAATGATGTTGACCATTTGGTGATTCATCGATCGCAGGAAGGAAAATGGGTTTCCTTTTAACCCTTTTCATCCAACCAAAGTATTCATCTACCCTACTCATAACATGAAGGATCACCCCTGAGCCAAACACAACTCCAGGTAACACAACAGACCAGTCAGATTCACAAGAGAGGATACCTAGTCCCATTAGTTTACTTGGGTATCATGAGGAGTTGACAAAAATCGATTTCTTGTCGAAAGCACGTCGACTACTACAAATAAAACTTCCGATGGGAACGAAAGTTCTGTCGAGAATAGCTGTGAAAAAAATAGAGTCACGGGAAGTAAACCACCACCACTACCACCCAATCCATCGCCTAGAGGATACATTGACACCATTGATATGACACACGTGTCTACACACATTCCCCTCTATAAGGGAAATGAAGATCCCAGACGACATTGGTTCGTCTGTGAGTCGACTTGGGAAGAAAATGTTGTTACTAATGAAGATCGAAAGATGGCTCAATTTGTTGGTGCTCTACGGAAGAAAGGACTAACATGGTACATGGAATACACAGAAAAAACATCGAATGCCACTAAGGCACAAATCAAACAATAATTTATGTCATTTTTCAAGACTCCAGATGCAAAACATCTGTCAACAAAGAAGCTAAAGACTACAGTACAGAAACCGACAGAGACAGTTCGGGAGTATGACAAAATATTTAAAGACCTACTAAGCCAGTTGGAGTATAATATAGATGAACAATTGTTAATCCAATGGTTTGTTGTAGGACTTTTACAGAAAATCCGAATGCACATTAGACTGGACAACTTTAATACTTATGAAGATGCATTAACTAAGGCGTTAAAGGTAGGGATGGATGAGGACTATCTAGTAAACCTTATTGATAGTCGTATTGAAGAACAACTGGAGATTATGTAAAAGTCAATACAAAAATTAAACCTCAAAGGTCACGAAGTCTTATGTACGAAATGCTTGACGACCGGGAACACAAAGGATTATTGCCGACAAGAAGAACGTCGACAAGATGTGTGGTTCGTTCAATCGAAATGCTTTCGCGACATTTTCCAGGAGCATGATCTACATGCAACAAAATATTGGCCATACAATATGAAGAACAAAAAATATTGTTGATGCGCAAAAATATTGTTGATGCACAATATGTGAGGTCAAAAGCCATGCAACAGTCGAATGTCAGATAAACTTAAAAAACTGACAAAATTATCATGCGGTTTACTAGACAAATGTTGTTGCACAAAATAATAACAACAATAATACAAGGAACAATAACGACCGGAATGAAAAAAACAACCAAATATATGACGGTCGAAGGTATGATCGTCGGTATGATAACAATCGTCGTGGAGGATATTCAGGTCGAGGCCAATACTTCGAAAATTGGGAGAACAAACCACGTCCACCAATCCAATTCTATATGTGCTTAAATGAAGCGCATCAACACGCTGAGTGTCCATGCAAGGATCAAACCGACCTTAAATTATGTACAAGTTGTGGTGTCAATGATCACTCTTTGGAGGACTACCCCACCATGCTTGAAAAGATCAATAATAAGAAAAACGTTAATGTCTTGTCTAGTGTGCAAAAATGTGATATTGTCAGAACTAAAAACTTACAAATTGGCAGTCCTAAAGGAACAAAAACTGGCATGGATAATCAAAAAATAAGAAAAATAAAGAATAAAGACAATTATCCTAACCATGTCATACAAAAACAATTATATAATGATGCGACAAACATATTTCGAGAATTAGCTACACAAGAAGTAAATGATGATGTTCGACAAAAGATGTCTCAAGAATTAATTAATTTAATACATAATGATAATTCTATTGCAAAATTAATCAACTTATTGTACAATCTCAAGAGTTAATCTGGTCTAGACAAGCAAGCTAAAAGCATATGTAGCTTGAATAAAAAAGATAAAAGTGGCGTTGACCCTTTAGTCGACCTATAAATTGAAGGTTACCATGTCCGACAAGTCATTCTCGAATTCATATCACAGGTAAACATCATGATTAAGGACACATGGGAACAATTGGGTAAACCTCGACTTAACGAATCAGGCATATATTTGAAGTTAGCAGATCAAGGTCTAATTGAACCCATTAGTGTCTGGAAGAATGTCGACAAAACTATAAAAGGTATCACCACAAAAGTCGACTTCGAAATTTTAACCCTAAGGAAGGATCCAACTCCTTTCCAAATGTCGATTGGGTCTTCAAGATGACGAGTCTAGTTGGCAGTTTATTAGATCCGACAGATTTGAAGTGGTTGCTTGGCCGATGATAGTTGTGAACGATAGTTATGCTCTGGAGGAAACAACTACTCTATATGACGTGTCAACAGATAGTTATAGTGTGGTCTCAGGAAGCAACAACGATCTGCTGGTCAATTTGACCGACTAGGCATACTTTCGTCCATCAATATCATAGGACAAAATTACACGACATATCCAATATTGGCAACGTTTCTCCTAGTGTATACTTATGCAGTCAAAATGATGACCAATCATTGAATTTTCTTACGTACAAGAGCGAAAAGGGATGGTCGCTAGAGTCTTTTGGTCGACAGGCTATAGACAGAAGGTTCTAGTCGGTCTGGTCGAGCTAGTGTCCATCGAGTAGCACATGACCAACAACCAGAAACAATATTTACTACCCCGTCAAGGCTCCCATAATAATTTTTTTATGTTAACAACTTCAGGTCGATCTTCAAATATACAACTTCATATTTGGATGATGCATATCTTGAAGTCGATACAACTGACAGTTCTTCATCCTTCAGGTATAGACAATACATAACATGGGCGTAGTCCCGGTAGAGTCAAATAGTCCATCTTTTTGGTAGACATATTTTGGTGGTCATAGTCCTATGTCGCCAAATACTTGACTGCTCGGGTGGCTAACTAAATACTTTCGTCGGTATGTAATGAATGGCTTTATCAAACATTATAAAGATTTGTCACGAACAAAAAACTGAGATTTTATGGTCTACTGTGAAACTGATCAATGAGTGATTTTGATTGAAAAATGTACTAGTAAGCAATCCAATAGCTGATAGTCGGACGATCTTTCAAGGCAATTGACCGATTTAAAAATAATTTCACCAAAAATCACATCACCCAAATTTAATATCAACCCATGTTACTTAAATCCATATATAGTTCAACTTTTAATACCTTCCATGTATTTCACCAACAAATACTTTAATTCTACACATGTGCAGATACCATAGTTTATATGTAATTGGAATACTCTAACCATTTTGCTAACCTGGCATGCTCTTTCGACACTTGGAGATTAATATAAAATTACCATCATATATGTGTAGCCAATAAACAATCGTCTCTTTTAACGATCATTTTTTACACCAGCATTGAAGTAAACAACACCCATAATGCACATATAGATTCTTCGATAAATAGCTTCGTTGACACTTAGACTCCTTAGGAAATGGCATTTTAACATGCAATAAGCATATTTATTTGAAAGAATTGGTGAGCATAGATTTTCTTTTCTATGCAGGATCTTCAGAGACAAAGAGTTCGATGATTTCGACCACTAGCTGAGTATTTAATGAGCAGAAAAAAAAAAATTGCAGCAACAATCTTAAATTAAGTAACCAACATCCAAAACTAATGTATTATCTTTCTTTGCGCAAGGGATTGATTTAACAATGCCGAGACAATATTTAATCTCTTGCTTGCAAGTTTCTTTGCACGAACATTTAATAGTCCATGCAGGTTCGATCCAACCATCGTCGACAACCAACATCATGAGTCTTCACGAACATGTCATTTATCATGGACATTTCTTCACATTGAGGGGCAGTTCTAGAAACCAACGAGTGATGGTGCAACTCTAGAAGTTGATCATATGCATGCGCCAAAAGTATGTATTCTTCCTTGCAAGATATTTAGTGATCATCTAACAATGTCTGTTGGATTCAATCCACCCTCCATGCGTTGTTTCTATCACCTAGACCACACAGAGGACAACAATGTCGCCAATGTTGGATGAACGAAGCTTCCAACATGGATTCAAGCAAAATATTACACTAAAACATACACAACCATCAACCCAAATCTGTGGGAAGGACGTCCAATCCGACTTAGTATTCTTCTTTGATAAGTATTTATACATCATGAGAGAGGTTGGAGTGGTTATACCTGCTCCAACTACTCCTTCCTTAAGGTTACATTTATCCCTTTAAGCTATATAATTACATAAATATGATGACATTTATGGGGCCCAAAGGGTCCCCTCAACAAACTCAAATAAATGGGTGAATCTTAATCTTTATATGTGTTTGTATGGCACTTGGATGTCTCCATTTTCTTGTTACAACATATGGTGGGATGTAATGAATTGGCATAGAAACTTAGTTGAGTACAAATTCTTTAAAGAAAAATATGTTTTAAAAAGAATTTGTTTTAATGAGTTTGTTTGTTTTAAAATGGTTGATTGTGTTTATGTTTTTTTTCAATGATTGAAATATATTTACGTCGATAGACATTTTTATTTGAGATTTGGGGTGGACTACGACCTATGCTTTTTCATCTAATAACTATGATGAGGCAAGTGTACTATCAAGATTCTATGGAAGTCGTTCAAAATTTGAAATAAACAATTATATAAAAAAAGGAATATAAAAAATAAATGGTAGTTGATAAATGAATAACTCGTAGCGATGCATGGATAACTCATACCTAAGGAACGGATAACCAAGAGTTCATGACAGATAACTAGAAGAATGTGAGATAAAAAAAAAAAACCGATAGTTGATAAATGGACAGCATGAAGAATGTTGGTGATAACATGTATTTAGGCATGGATAACTTAGAGTTGAACCCGTTTAACTAAAAGAATGCAAGGAATAAAAAAAAATTCCAAATTGTTTTCCTTTCCATCGTTATCTCCCTATCAACTTGATCCAACCAAAAACTATGTGGGTGTGCTAGTATAGTTTGAATTTCTTTCCATCATTATCTCCCTATCGACTTGATCCAGCCACAAACTATGTGGGTGTGCTAGTATAGTTTGAATTTCTTATTTTGTTTACCGTTACTAGCACATCCACATAGTTTATCGTTGATCAAGTCGATAGGGATCAAATGGTTAAGAGATAGTTATGTAAGGGAAGACTATTTGGGATTTTTTATTTATTTCTCATATTCTTCTAGTTAAACAGGTTCAACTATGAGTTATCCATGCCTAGCTACATGTTATAAGTGACATTCTTCTTGTTATCCATTTATCAACTATCATTTATTTTTTATAATCTTTTTCTTTTTATCTCACATTCTTTTTGTTATCTTCCATGAAAGGTTGGTTATCCATTAGCGTTAGAATATTATCAGGTTGGAGGACATGCTTTAGAATATTATCCTAGGTGAGGATGCGTCTGTGTTAGAGCAGCCATATAAACGAGGAAACCTTGTGCCAAAGGTTGGGATTCCAAATATTATTCCAGATGATGGGGGATTACACCTCATGCCTTCCTGTTAGCGAAGAGTAAGCTTCCTTGAACGTGAAAGTGCCATTGGTCCTATGTCCCCATTTGTTGATGTCGGGTCCTTGCTTTATTCTAATATTCCTACTCTGAATGTCCTACCAAATCGTACCCAAGTGCTCAAATTCCAGGCGTTGTTGCCAATTGTTGGGTTCCTTCCAAAGGCGAAAAGTTGAGTAGATATCTTCTTTCCATTGATCTCTCATAAGAGTGTTTTTATTTAGTTGTATGAAATCTTCGATCTCTACCTGGGTATAGATATTTTTAAAACTTGGCAGTTGCTTCCAAGAGCCATGCCAGAAGAGTGCATTGTTACCGTCCCTAATCTCCCAGAAGTTGTGCTGGTGAATGAGAGCTCTTTGATTGTTGGTAGCTTTCCATATTGAGGAGCCCAGAAGGTACTAATCAAATATGATTAAGTTGGGAGGATCCCAATTATGATCATATTTGCAGTTCCAAAGTTGAGCCCAAGGTGTGTCATTTTGAGAGATCCATTTCCACCAGATTTTGGCTGAAAATGCATGATTGTTGGTCTTTGGGTCCCAGATCCCTAGGCCTCCTTCCTGCTTTGGGAGAAAAACGTTCTTCTAACTGATTATGTCCCACCTATTCTTGTTCTTGTTGCATCCCCATAGGAAGACTCTCTGTAAATTTTTGATAGATTTTAGTGCCCACTTTGAAGCAACCAGGACAGAGAAAAGGTATAGAGGAATTGACTGAAGGACTTCCTTGAGTAGAGTTAATATGCTGGCCAAGTTAAGGGAGTGAAAGGTCCAATAGGTAATACAGGGTTCCATATTGTCCAAAATTTATTTCCATGAAGAATACTTGATCGCAGAATGGAAGAGGGGGGCGCCTAAGTACTTAGAGGGTAGGGAAGCAACTGAGAACCTCAAGATTCTAGAGATATTACGTTGAATGGTGATGTTGGTATTGAAGAAAAAGATTTGCGATTTTTCCAAGTTGAAGCAGGTGATACAGGCCTCAGAGAACAAATTCATGATGGATTTAAAGGAACAAGCTTCTTGGATAGAGGGATGACCAAAGAGGAGATTATCAACCACAAATTGTTGATAAACAAGGGGAGGGGCGCCATGGAGAGAAAGTCATTGTAGGGAGCGAATAGAGACAATTGATTGAATCATTCTTCCAAGGAACTCTTCCATAAGAATAAAGATAAAGGGAGAGAGAGGATCACCTTGACAAATCCCACGTGAGGGGAAGAAAGTGGAGGAGGGTGTTCCATTGACCAAGATGGAGAAAAAGGCAGAGGAGACTAAGGAGATGATCCATCTAGTCCAAGTCTGAGAGAAGCCAAAATCAAGGAGTGTTTTCTCAATAAACTCCTAGGTCATCTTTCCAAAGTCTTTGGAGAGATCGAGTTTTAGGAGCATGCTTGACGATTTAGTTTGATTTAGGGAGTGGGTGATTTCATGGGCTAGGATGATGCCATCGAGGATTTTTTTTCCTTCTACATAGCCCGATTGCTCAAGAGAGATGAGTAAAGGGAGAAGGGATTTCAGGAGGTTGGTAACGACTTCGGAGATGATTTTGTAAGTAACATTACAAAGAGAGATGGATCTGAACTTACTCAGATGGGAATCTCTTATTGCCTTCGGAATCAGACTAAGATAGGTTGTGTTGAGAGCAAGAAGCCTACCCATTGTTTCTATCATGATTATTCAACCATATCAAGAACTTCAGATTTCAGTATATCCTAGCAATGATGGAAGAAGTTTATGGTGAATCCTCCAAGCCCTAGAACCTTACCTTCCACCATGTGGTTCACCGCAGTTTCAACCTCCTACATGGTGATAGATTGCATGAGGGAGGCATGGGGATCATCCATAATTAAGGAGGGGATGTGCTGAGTGACTTGAGAAATAGTCGCAGCGTTCGAAGGTAATGACTTAGTAAGAATAGCTTTATAGAAGCGAGAAAGCTCCTCTTCCATGTTTGCATGCTCCTCCAGGACAATGCCTTCATCCGTTTTGAGTTTAGATATTTTGTTACTCATCCTGTGTTGGACTGTGGATCTGTGGAAGAATGATGTATTTTGTTCTCCCTCTTTTAGCCATGCTACTTTGGATTTTTTTCTCCATGGAGATTCTTCTTGCTCATAGCGTTTGTCCAGTCGTGCTAAGAGTTCTTTTTCTCTGAATTTTATCTCGTTCGTACATCCTTGATTTATGATAACAAGATACATGCATTCAAGTTCTTCTTGTAACACCTCTTTTTCCTTGAATATCTTACCAAAAGTGTTGTGATTCCACAGGCGAAGGTTGGCACAAAGAATGAGTAACTTCTAGTGCATGATAGCCATTTTAGACCTGCCCTTGACCTGCATGTTGGTCCACCAATATTTAAAAGTGTCGTTGAAAGAGGGACAAGAGAGCCAAAACTTCTCAAAGTGGAAAGTTATATAAAGGGAGGTGCCTAATATGTGCCAAGAAAGAGATATAGGCCAATGGTCCGATTCAGTTGTCGAGAGGACAAGAGATTCCAATACACCTCCAAATCCAAGGATGTTTTCTATGGCAACGAACCAGTCCAGGAATTTGGTAATATGGTGAGATCCCCCTCTCTTATTGTTCTAGGTGAAGAACCCTAAGGAGGGAAGAAGGTCAACAAGAGCACAGTTGGAAAGGGTAGCTTTGAAGGCCTAATCTTCATTTGAGAGAGTTCTCAAGCCTCATTTTGTTTCCTCAAGATTGAGGATCATGTTGAATTTTCCATCAATAAGGGTGGGGAGTCAGGATGCTGCTAAATGAACCATTCCAGGTAATGAAGGAGCTGGAGCTTGAGACAGGTGGATTGAGGCCCATAAGCATTCATAAGATGGCCTTAGGTATCGGTCCCAACAATGTGGAAGAAAGCAGATATGGATTGGACAATAGAGGAAAATTTACTGAGAGAAACAAGAAGGGGATTCCATATGATTGAAATACCTCCAGAGGCCCCTTTGGAATCAATGGAAATACTTTGACTTCATTTCGAGAGCCTGGTAACGAGCATAGAAAGGGATTTTGTGGAGCACTTAGTTTCTTGGAGAAAGAGGATAGTAGGATTTTCATGGAGAAATTTCCTTTTTAGCATCTGATACTTCAAAGATCCGTTGAGACCTCTAGAATTCCATGAGTTGATCTTCATGGGATAATTGATGTAGAAGTAGAGAATAATTTCATGAGCTGGGTATATTTCCCTGATTCCACTAGTGAATTTCCTAGCCTACTTAATTGTTGAAGGTTTGTTTCATGACCACGTTTTCTGTTGTCTTTTTTAGATTTTTGTTTATCTTTTGAGGAGGGTTATAAACTCCAAGTTTGTTTTGGGATTTCACTTTGCCTAGTGCTTCTTGAAGGAGTTGTATTTCTAGATCTAGAATGGAGTCATAATCTTTCCTGGTGCAGGCATCCTCCATTCCAAATAGGTCCATCTCTCCCAAATATGGTTCTCTCATATCTCTGCCAGTAGTAGGATCAGTTCTGGCACCTGTCAACAGCTCCATAGGATCAAATCCCAAAGTTGGAATGATCATAGGATTCGAGTTGTTGTGGATAGGAATTGAGGGTGGAGGGTGATTCTCCAGCTCAACATTGTTCTTTAAGTGTGGTTGCTGCTTTTGTGGGTCTTGGAGCATGAAATTTTAATGAGGATTTCCCATATCTAGATATGCTTATGTATTCTCTGGTTGACCCTCTAGCATAATGAATCTATTGCAGGTGGTAGAAGCATCTTCTTAGATCTTCTCAAGAGCTAGTTTGTGATTGTTACGTATTTTTCCCTATTTTATGGAAACCTTCAACATCTTTTTCTTCCCCTTTCATATTTTTCATGTGAGCTCTATTAAAAGGGAAGTAACTGTACAAGTGATCCTGTGCATGGAATTTGTGGAATCGAAAGGGAACATGTCCATAGTAAAGATGTTGGATCCGGTATGAATCTTCATCTGTTAGACATATTGCATTTGGGAGGTCTTTGGCAATGTGCATGTAGACACAGATCCTGGCGTAGGAGGTGTATTTCTTCATTTTTGTTTGATCTACAGTTATGGCAAAGCTTCCCAGGGTGTTTCCTATTTCTTTGAGGGTTTCCTCATCCCAATATTCTTGTGGGAGGGAATACATCCCGATCCAGACAGGGGCCCAAGAGAAGTCCTATTTCTCTGGGATGAATTGTTTCCTCCATTTTCTCAGGTATAGACCAACAGCGTTGAAGAAGTATGAGCCTCCCTCTTCCACCTTGGCTTTGTCATCTAGGTCGTGGAAGATGATGGTAAGCAAAACTTTGGAGCCTAGTTGCAAATCAAAATGTGCTTTAGGTTTCCATTTCATCGCTATCCATCCTTGGAGGGCCTGTTCAGTAGGCAAAAAGCCAATAAATTTGTCAATGAGAGAATGATCCTTCCTTTTTTGATCCCTGTCATTTATCCTTTCAGCTAGGAGAGTGAGCCAGGACCACTCTTCAGTGGGGGCGATGCATTTTTGGGTGTCAAGTCCTTCCTTTCCAAATTGCGGAGCGGTTTGATTTTCCTAGGTTGTTTTCCTCTGGTTGCCTTCGTAGATGGGTGCTTCTTCAGTCTTGATTTGCAGAGAAGTTAGGGTTGTTGAGCCAAGGCAGTCAACTAAGTTGGTTTCTGGTCCACTAAAATGAGGCTAGGAGGGGCATGTTGCCCCCCATTGGACGGACGCCACGGGGTTGTGTAGAATCTACAGTCGAGGAGTGTCCTAGAGGAGAGGTAGATTTAGAAAAGTGAATGGGGTCAGAGAAAACCCTAGCATCTCAAAGAAAAAAATAGCTCATGTCAAGTTTGACATGACTTATTTCTATTTTCTGTTGGGACTTTTAATTTTAATAGATCTATGGTTTTTTCATTAATCTAGTTTGGTATTGAGGTCTGTTGAAATCACTCAAATTTCAAGGTTACCAATGATACACATAAAGAATCATATCACAATAACAAAACAAGAGACAAGAATGGTAGATAAAATAATAGATTATATTACTCAATACAAATGTGGGTTCATACAACAAATCAAACCCACATGTGTATTGAGTAATGATAGTCTGTTATTATGTCTACCATTCTTTTCTCTTGTTTTGTTATTGTTATATGATTCTTTATGTGTATCATTGGTAACCTTGCAATCTGAGTGATTACAACATTGGTTCCATTGTCGGTGATACATATACGGATGATATGACTATGAATAGATTATCTCAGAGCATGAGATTAAGAACTGGTGGGAATGTAAGATCGTGAATTATTTTTAGAAATGCGCCAGAAGAAACAGATTGACTATTGCCTAAGCAAAGAAGAATTTTTTCTCTGAAACACATGAAAAAAATTTGAGATTGTACCTCAGTCTTTGAAAAACTACTTGATGAAACAACCGGCAGAAATTAAAGACCAACAGTTACTCCAGAAATTAACAAGGGGAGGTCATACAAATTGGTCGGAGTGGTTCGAAAGAATCACTAACTAGTTCTGTGAGGAAAGAGCAATCGACGAAAGAGTCTATGTGGAGAGTATCGAAAATAGATTCTACAATGACCTAATTGAACAGTTCACATGTTCATTACCGACACTTTTGTTCAAATTCTTGATCGACAAGGGTGTGGGTCATATTGTCGAACCTCCTCCATTATTGATAGATCCGCCATCTAACACAAACTGGGCGGCCAAGCAGAAGGAGTGGGAAAAAATTGTCAAAGAAAGAGAGTGGGAGTACTTTCTAAGAAAATAGACAGCTCCACCTGGGATTACTAAATATTTTGGGTCGGATATGGGGGGGTAGTTGGTCATGTTCTAGAGTAGAGTAGAGGAGTTATAGCCAACCTATGAAAAAAACCACCCCCAGCGATGAAAATTTGGTACAAAAAGGATATAATTCGAACAGTTACTCACAAAATCACTCTAGATATACATAAAATGGAACAAGAGAAGAGGCGAAACATAAGGGAAGAGATTAGAGAGAAGGTTGTTGTGCTCCAAAGGAGAATGACGACTAGAGTGACAGAACAAGAAGAGAATCCACCAGATTCGGGTCATGACCGATAGGAAGAAGGCATTAAAGAAGACGTGTCACAAATGGAGGAATATTTGTGGATAGAGCATGGTGAAGCTCTCCAAGTTGATATACCCCAAAACATCACACCTCATTCTTCATTAAATTATAGCCAAAGTGCCTGAGTGCAGGATATTGTTCAAGAACATTTGGGAATACGAGTTGGCGAGTTAGGTGTATGGAGTCGACTGACGAAGAAGGAAGCGATGTTGACCATCTGGTGATTCATCGACCGCAGGAAGGAAAATGGGTTTCCTTTCAATCCCTTTTCATCTAACTAAAGTATGCATCTACCCTACTCATAACATGAAGGATCGCCCCCCAACCAATCACAGCTTCAGGTAACACAACAGACCAGTCGGATTCACAAGAGAGGATACCCAGTCCCAATAGTTTACTTGGGTATCATGAGAAGGAGTCAACAAAAATAGACTTCTTGTTGAAAGCACACCAACTGCTACAGATAAAACTTCCGATGGCAACGAAAGTTCTTTTGAGAATAGCTGTGAAGAAAACAGATTCATATGAAGTAACCCACCACCACTACCACCCACTCCATCGTCTGGAGGATACATTGACATCGTAGATATGGCACACGTGTCTGCACACATTCCTCTCTATGAGGGCAATGAAGATCCCAGAAGACATTGGTTCGTCTATGAGTCGACTTGGGAAGCAAATGATGTTACTAATGAAGATCGAAAGATGGCTCAGTTCATTGGTGCTCTACAGAAGCGAGCACTAAAATGGTACATGGAATACATAGAAAAAACATCGAATACCACTAAGGCACAAATCAAACAACAGTTTATGTCATTTTTCAAGACTCCAGATGCAAAACATCTAGAAGCAAAGAAGCTAAAGACTACAGTACAGAAACCAACAAAGACAGTTCGGAAGTATGACAAAAGATTTAAATACCTACTAAGCCAGTTGGAGTATAATATAGATGAACAGTTGCTAATCCAATGGTTTGTTGTAGGACTTTTACAGAAAATTCGAATGCACATTAGACTGGGAAACTTTAATACTTATGAATATGCATTAACTAGGGTGTTACAGGTAGGGATGGACGAGGACTATCCAGTAAACCCTGTTGATAGCCATATTGAAGAACAACTAGAGATTATGCAAAATTCAATATAGGAATTAAACCTCAAAGGTCACGAATTCTGGTGTACGAAATGCTTGACGATCAGGAACACAAAGGATTATTGCCGATAAGAAGACCGTCAACAAGATGTGCCATTCATTCAGTCGAAATGCTTTTGTGACATTTGCTAGGAGAACGATCTACATGCGACAAAAGATTGGCCTATGAAGAACGAAAAAATTTTGTTGGTGCGCAATATACAAGGTCAAAAGCCATGCAACAGCTGAATGTCAGCTAAACTTAAAAAAACGACAAAATTAACATGCGGTTTACCACACAAACATTGTTGCACAAAATAATAACAACAATAATACAAGGAACAACAATGATCAAAATGAACAAAACAACCAAATATATGATGGCCGAAGGTACGAGCGTCGGTATGATAACAATCGTTGTGGAGGATATTCAGGTCGACGCCGATACTTCAGAAATTGGGAGAATAGACCACGTCGACCGATCCAGTGCTATACATGCTTAAACGAAGGGCATAAACACGCCAAGTCTCCATACAAGGATCAAACCGACCTTAAATTATGTACAAGTTGTGGTGTCAGCGATCACTCTTTGGAGGATTGCCCCACCATGCTTGAAAAGATCAATAATAAGAAAAACTTTAATGTCTTTTGTAGTGTGCAAAAATGTGATGTTGTCAGAACTAAAAAATTACAAATTGTCACTCGTAAAGGCACAAAAACCGGCATAGATAATCCCAAAATAATTAAAATAAAGAATAAAGACAATTATCCTAACCTTGTCATACAAAAACAATTATATAATGATGCGAGGAACATATTTCAAGAATTAGTTGCACAAGAAGTAAATGATGATGTTTGATTAAAGATGTCTCGAGAATTAATTAATTTAATACATAATGATAATTCTGTTGCAAAATTAATCGACTTATTGTACAATCTCAAGAGTAAATCTGGTATAGATAAGCAAGCTAAAAGCATATGTAGCTTGAATAAAAAAGATAAAAGTGACACTGACCCTTTAGTCGACCTGGAAATTGAAGGTTACCATGTCTGAAAAGTCATTCTCGAATTCGGATCACAGGTAAACATCATGACTAGGGACACATGGGAACAATTAGGTAAACCTCGACTTAACGAATCAGGCTTATATTTGAAGTTAGTAGATCAAGGTCTAATTGAACCCGTTGGTTTCTAGAAGAATGTCGACACAACTATAAGAGGTGTCACCACAAAATTCGAATTCAAAATTATTAACCCTAAGGAAGGATCTAGCTCCTTTCCAAATGTCGAGCGAGTCTTCAAGATGACGATTCTAGTCGGCAGTTTATTATATCCGACATATTTGAAGTGGTTGATTGGCTGATGATAGTTGTGAACGATAGGTCTTCTCTGGAGGAGACAGCTACTCTATACGACGGGTCAACAGATCGCTATAGTGTGGTCTCAAGAAGCAACAACGATCTGCTAGTCAATTCAACCAACCATGCATACTTTTGTCCATCAATATCATAGGACAAAATTACACGACATCTCCAGAATAGAGGAATAAAAAAAAATTCTAAATTGTTTTCTTTCCATCGTTATCTCCCTATCAACTTGATCCAGCCACAAACTATGTGGGTGTGCTAGTATAGTTTGAATTTCTTATTTTGTTTACCGTTACTAACACACCCACATAGTTTATCGTTGGATCAAGTCGATAGGGATCAAATGATTAAGAGATAGTTATGTAAGGGAAGACTATTTGGATTTATTTATTTATTTCTCATATTCTTCTAGTTAAACAGGTTCAACTATGAGTTATCCATGCCTAGCTACATGTTAGCAGTGACATTCTTCTTGTTATCCATTTATTAACTATGAGTTATTTTTTATATTCTTTTTCTTTTAATCTCACATTATTTTTGTTATCTTCCATGAAAGGATGGTTATATATAAGTTATGACTTATCCATGCATTGCTACCACTTATCCATTCATTAGCTAGCTACCTAGACAAACCAGACCACCCCAAATCTCAAATATTAACCTCTATCAATGTAATAAGAAAGATATGTAAAGGATATAAACTATTACCATTTATTTTTAATATTCTTTTTTTATAATTGTTTATTTCGAATTTTAAACTAATGCCATATTTAAACCATACACATTTTTCATCCTTATCAGTAGATGAAAAAAAAAACATAAACACTCAACCACCCTAAATCTCAAATATAAACATGTCGATGTAATAAGAAATGTTTCAATGTAATAAGAAAGAGTATTTTTAAACGAAAAATGAATATATATTCTTTTAATATACAAAATTTAACTCCCATCAAACCCTAACCCATGTGGACCCAAGAACCGTCCTTTCCATTCATTGCCACAGCTCGAGTTTGACCTCTCCGTTCACTGGAGATGGCATTCATGGGTCGGTCCTTCAAAATCTTCACAGAATTCATCAAAAGCAAAGGGTTCTAGACCGTTCTTGTTAAACTGAGGCTTGGGGATTGAAATTCGTGAATCCTATTTGAAGCGGCGTTCGGCAGCGGAACACTGGCAGACACTTTGGAATCTCCAAGAACTACAAGAAGACGAAATAGCAGGAGGTTCTTACCTCCTTGATAGACACTTTGGAATCTCCAAGAACTACAAGAAGACGAAATAGCAGGAGGTTCTTACCTCCTTGATAGACACTTTGGAATCTCCAAGAACTACAAGAAGACGAGACGAAATAGCAGGAGGTTCTTGATGGTCTTTATGTATCAGAAGAGAGATATCAAATCTTCATAACCTTAGCTGTGGCCACTCAAGACATTATGGATCAGAAGCAAAAAGAGACGATCCAAGAGATCATCAGCTTCAGCAAAACGCACCCTTCTGAACATCAATCCCACATTGATCGCTCTGCCAACTCACGGTGCGTTCGATCGAAGCCACTATCATGCCATTTTGACCGCCTCCCCGAAGACATTGTGCACAGCATTCTTTCGCGCCTCTCAATCCCGGAACTCTTGATGGCCAAGCAATCGTGCCGAGCTTGGTACCGCATCGTTTCATCCTGTCGGATCTTTCAAAAATTATACGATGAGATGAACCAGCAATCTTGGATTGCTCTGAGGTGCAACTTTCGGCACATGCATGACGCGCGCTTTGTCTTCTTAAATAGCAACAACATGGAGCAGTATGGGTTTTTCTCTATGCCTCAACATCTGGCCACTCATACAAATTGGCATCTCCAGGGAGTAGACGACGGTCTTATGCTTCTTGCAAGCACAGAAGGAAGCTTGGCGGTCGTCAATCCATTGACAGGGCTCTGCCGACAGCTTCCCGATGTAAGAATTAGCTCGCGCCAACGTTTGGAATCGTGTTTGAAGAAAATCTTAGGGCGTCCTGATGCTGAACAACAGCCGTCAATCAGTGCCAATATAGTAGTAGACTCGGCCTCTAGAACATTTAAAGTGATGGTGTTGGGAGAATTGAAAAAAAAATGGTACATGCTCTCATCTACAGTTCCTTGACGAACACATGGACCAATACAAGACTCTGCTCTGTAATCGACCACAGATTATTTCACCGGCGCTTATTCCATGACACTGTAAATGGAAACAACATTTTGTGCGCTTCATTCCCTCCCCGTACCATAAATTCTAGGTCAATATATCCACGATGGATAGTGAATTATAACACAGAAACCCAGTTGTCCGTTGTTAATGAAATGCCTCTTCTGGACTTATCGGTCATACAGGACGCCAGATTTCCAAGTATGCAGACCATTGGGATTGTGAATTACAAGAATCGCATATTTCTGTTAGGTGTCATCGCTGGATTTCGTCCACCTCCGTTGCGGAGTCGTTTCTCCGCAGTGGCCTTGTGGGAAGCCAATCCAATTGCTGGGGAATGGATGGTTTTGACAACAACGCCTCTTGAATGGCCGAACAAATACGACGTAAACTTTTGGAGATGCCGACATGTCGCGGCTTATGACGGAGAGCAGACCGTAACCATTATTTCAAGGTCTGGATGGATCCGAACGATATTACTGGAACTGAATTTGGATACGAAAGAGTGGAACATGTTGTGTAATTATCATAAGATATCAGCAAAAATAAGTCATTCGCTTGAACGTATGAACGCTTTCCATATCAAATTAAAATTATGCACAGCCATATAGCAGAGCGAGTACAGGGCATTTCCTTCTTGTCGCCCTAAAATATGCGAAGTTATGGGTATTTTGGATGAGCCCCATGGTTTCAGTTACTCATGTTTTACAAAATGTAATCAGAAAACCAGAAGGCTTAATGCTCTTCACTTAATTTTGACATGTTATATTATTTGGTGCTTTCATATATGCAATGCTTCATGGAATTCAATGATTATGATTTTTTCATATATACAATGTTTCGTAGAATTTAATTAAGATAAACCAGATTAACTCAAAGAATTTAATCATACAATTTTTGATAGAATTTAATTAGGTTAACTAGATTAATCCAAAGAATTTAATAAGGATCAACAGATTCCATAAGTTTTTATTTGAGATTTGGGGTGGATTAGACTTATGCTTTAAATGTGTAATCCAATGTTTATGGTTTTAATTTATCTAATTTATGTTGTTTTATATATAAGCAATTCTAAATATTTTAAATTTAATTTAAGCCTACCTTTTATTTTTAATAATATTTTATTATTTTTTATAAAGACCATGTGTCAACTCTAGGATGAGCACGGAAAGAGTTACACATCTCTCTCTTACTAGGCTGTAGAATGCACCTCTTCGGTGCAATGAGCACGGAAGGAGTTACACATCTCTTCCCTACTCGGCTATAGAATGCACCTCTTCCGTGCAACCAGATTAACCCAAAGAATTTAATGATACAATGTTTCATAGAATTTAATTAGAGTCAACCAGATTAATCCAAAGAATTTAATGAGAATCAACTAGATTAATCTAATTAAGTTTATACGTTTTTATTTGAGATTTGGGGTGGATTACGACCTATGTTTTTAATTTGAAACAAGTGTACTACCAAGATTGGCACTCTTTCAAAATTCGAAATAAACAATTATAAAAAAAAACAATATAAAAAATAACTCGTAGCTACTTGATGAATGGATAACTCGTAGTTAGGTGATGAATGTATAACTAGTAACAATGCATGGATAACTCATAGTTGATGAATGGATAAACAACAGTTCATGGCAAATAACTAAAAGAATGTGAAATACAAAGAAAAAGAATATAAAAAATAATTGATAAATGGATAATTGGAAGAATGTGGATGATAACATGTCGCTAGGTATGGATAACTCACATTGAAGCCGTCTAACTAGAAGAATATGATGAATAAAAAAAGTATTTCCAAAGTGCCTTCCATTCCATAACTATCTCTCAACCATTTGATCCCTATCGACATGGTCCAGCCACAAACTATGAGGGTGTGCTAGTTATTATAATTTTAACATTTATAGAGAGAATACTAGTTCACGAACAATCAACAATGAATAATAACCAGTTAAATCAAATTAAGTTTAATTGATCAACAATAATAAATGAAGATATTGACTAGTCACAAGTAAATATTTAGTTTTGTTAATATAAATGAATATATTACCAGATTGTTATAGTTATCCATTTATAGTATATCATAAACATTAAACTAATTAATATAAACAAAAAACAAATACTATTTAATAAAACTAAAATAAAAAACTGATGTGAAAAAAAACTTATATCCGCATAAATTAAATGAACTCGGGTTAATCTAGTTGATCGTTCAAAGAAGTCCAAAATCTAAGATAATATCTAAACGCCTTTCAACATAATTAGGAACAAATTAAATATATTAATAAAATATAAAATTATATATATGTGTGGGGGGTTGAATCTAGTGGAGGACATTTTCTCCTTTCACCTTGATAGGCTTAATACAATCTATAAATATGAATAAAAAGAAATGACTCTGGAACTTACATCAAACTATGTATAATATCAATGTGTCAAATATGTCTCTTTATGTATTCCAAACATATTAATCTTACTAATATGGTTAATATGGTTATTGCTAGTTAAAAAATAAATAAACATTTATATTTATACTTTGTTTTAATTCTTAAACTATTAATAAAAATATTTAAACTATTAATATATAAATTTACATTTTTACAAATAAAACATTTAAAAAAAAACATAAACATTTAATACAAAATAGGTTATTGGCCATGTATATAATCTAATTTCTTTTAAAAATATATTACCACAAAATTATATGTTATTTATGAGTCAACTACTAGTCCACCTCAAATGCGTCAATTATTTATTTATTAATCATCAGTTATTTTTTATATTATATTTTGATGTCTCACATTCTTCTAGTTATCTACCTTGAATGATTGGTTATTTATAAATCGACTGCAAGTTATCCGTGGAGATTAGCTACTAGTTATCCATTCATCAACTACCAATTGTTTTTATATTTTTTTTATAATTGTTTATTTCAAATTTTGAACCACTACCATAAAATGAATCTCGATAGTGATGATGATGATGATGATGATTAACGTCCAGTGAGACCAACTTTGGTCTATCGGACCTTAAGAAGGATAGTACTTGGTTTACTTTAAAATCTTATTCATGTGCTCAAAAAGCTTGCCAAGAAGCTTTCCAAGCTCAATATAGTTTTGGCAAGTTAGGAGGTTATAAAGGTTTGTATTGTAGCAAATACTATGAAACTCGGATCTAATGTGGGTGTAAGCAAGTCACTCTAAGAGAAAGCGATTTTCATCCTCAATGCTCATAAACTCACACATATGGAAAACCCTTTCCACCCATGTAGTTTTAGGAATAGACCAACGCCCTATTTTGCTATGGAGTTCATGAGAGTTCGATCTAATCTAAGTGGTTATATTAATTTTCTTCCGTGAGCTAGTTACTACCAAGCAATACTTTTGATCTTCTAAGTTAGGATTTGTAATGAACGTAAAATAAATATAATAATTAAATAATTAATAATAATCATAATTAATTATAATATTGAAAGGACATGACATTTCACTCACCATGCCCAAGCCTTACTTAATAGGCGGGTCATCAACCATTGTAATATAATCTATTATCTTTTATCTATACAACCATTAATACATTTGCCTTATGGCTTATCTCATATTCCAGATGTTTTGGTGATTATTGTGTGAGCGAAATAATTGTCTGCTTCAAGTGGTATCATAGCCTCATTTGGCTAATTAAGGACTTTGGCCTTAATTCTCAGACCTTGTCTGATTTTTGGCTTGTAGCATTGTTTTAGGGTTTCCCTAAAATATTGGACATTGTCCAAAAGAAAAAGAAAAACGTAAAAAGAAAGAAAAAAAAGTTTAAAAAAAGAGATAAAAGTAGAAGGAAAAATAAAAATAAAAGGTAAAAGTAACCCCCCAAAAAAGGGAGGTAAAAGAAAAGAAAATGAAAGAAAAGTAAAAAAAGAAAAGATAAAGTAAAACAAACGGTTTTGCTTTCCCCTTCAACCCAAGTTTTGTTTTGATTTGAATTATTATAATATATTTATAATAGTTCAATTTTTTGTTTTATTATATAAAATAAAAAAAAATTATTATATAATAATTAATTATTATTTAAAAAAAACTATGTATTAAACTATATATAGTTTATAAAAACATTAATATAATTATTAATTAATTAATTAATAATTATTATTATAAAAGAAAAAGGGAAGAAAAAAAAAAGGAAAAGAAATATAAAGAAATAATATTATGAATATTATTTTTGGAAAAAAAAGGGGTTATTTAACCTAATCAAAGAAGACTCCCTTGTCAAAAAAAAGTCAAAGAAGTCAAGTCAACAAGACCATCCATTGGCGAAGAAAAAATCCAAAATCAAGAAAGATCAACGATCGACGAAGAGTCAAAACGTCAAAGGAAGACTCGTCAAGAAATCGATAGCCATCTATCATTACAGAAGTTAGAGACCATGGAAGTTGGTCTGCAAGTACAAATAGAGAAATTAGAAGCCAAGCTAAAGTGTTATCAGAGAGACAATGAAGAGTTACGGGACATAAATATGAAATTGGAAATGTTGATTAAATTACATAAGATGCAAAAAGAGCGCAAGGAACAAAAAATTTCCGACCAGAACAATCATATAGAAAAATTGTCGGCCCAAATTAAGAAATTAAAAGATGAAAATGATTTCAATCAAAGACAAAAAAAAATCAAGATATAAAGAAAGAAATAATTGATTATGAAGCAGAAATAATACGCTTGAACAAAATCATTAACGATAGAGATGAAGAACTGACGCACATACGACAGAAAGTAGAAGATTAAGAATCAGTGGTTGACCAGTATCAACAACATATAAAATTTCTTCAACAACAAAACAACGACTCTAGAAAGGAACACAAGCTGGAGATCGCAAAGAGTAATAAAACAATATCCAACAATTTTGAAGAAATTTTCATATTAAGAAATCATAACAAAACCCTGATTACAAAAATAAAAAAATTGAAAAATAGTAGCAAGAGAGAACACTTCGGTGAAGACCTCGAAGGAAAAATACTAGAAAAGCAAGAAGAAAACCAGTGTCTAAATAATTGTAATCAGGTGCTGCAGAACCAAATCAAGGAGCTAGAAATTGAAAAAAAGTCGCAAGAGGAAAGAATTGAAAATATTCATAATCATAACAATCTACTAGAGAACCAAGAAGCACAAATCCAGGAAAATGCATCCAAAAATCAAATCGAGGAAATGAAGAAAGTCTTTGTCGCGGTCCAAAAGAAAGAAGAACAAACAACACCTACACCTTACAGACATCCTAATTATAATCGTCATTTTGACCAACGACATGGTCAAAATGAATATTCTCAGAAGACTTATGTGGACACACGAAAATATCGACATACTAAGCAACAATTGAGACGAATTGTCTCACAAAAAGATCTCAGAGCTCCGATAAAAATAGATCTGGGACGGACCACAGCAGATACGATACGACAATTCTCCCGAGTAATTCGTAACTCGTATCGGCTCATTTCCTCAAATGTCACAAGTACAAAGAAATCCTGAGACGACATATTAAAGTAAATCAGATATTAAGGTCAATACATCTTTGAGGAGAAAGGTTCCCTTAAGGGGAAGGCAATGTAACAAATGTAAAATAAATATAATAATTAAATAATTAATAATAGTCATAATTAATTATAATATTGAAAGGACATGACATTTCACTCACAATCCCCAAGCCTTATTTAATAGGCGGGTCATCAACCATTGTAATATAATATATTATCTTTTATCTATACAATCGTTAATACATTTGCCTTATGGCTTATCTGATATTCCAGATATTTTGGTGATTATTGTGTGAGCGAAATAATTGTCTGCTTCAGGATTAATGACCTCTTTATAGTATCTTAATTTTCTCTTAACCGCTAAATTTTCCTCACACTAGAATTTCTCTTTAAACTTAGAAGTAATAATATTTTTTCCATTATCGATGTTCTACAAAATGTCGTTTTCATCAATGCCCTGGAATGGTTTAACCAAGCCATGGTATCTTTACACTAACACCGCTTGAGGCGTAGTTGGTTTTGACTTGAGTTTAAAGCAATTTTAGGAAGTCTCTCATTTCGCATGTTATTTATCTTATTCTTTTACATCATGTACGTAGTCATAGCCATGCTCTCGATGGGGGAAAGACCTAATTCTATGAGGAGAATAGGATAAGGAGTATTGCTTTTAATGTTTAGGTTATAATTTACAAACCGCTTCTATATTTGCTCAATCTTCCTCCAAGATTCTCTAGAAATGTTGCACCCCCATACTTCACAACCATATAAGATAACATGGATGACAAGTTTCAAAGAGGGACTTCTTTTTATCCCACATGACAAGATTGGTTGATTTATAGTTATTTTCAAGACCAAAATAAGCTATAGTTCTCAATGATATAGTTCCAATTGAGCTTGTGATAAATATCAATCCTGAGATACTTGTAAGAAGTCACTTCCGCTAGATTTATGTTATCATAAATAAAATTTGCATAGGAGTCTTTCTTAGATTTTATAATCATGATTTTTGTCTTGTCGGTGTTAACAATTATACCCATATTAGAGTAAAAATCTTTAAGAACTCTTAATTGCTTATCGAGATCATAAAGAAACCTTACCAAAAGGACAATATCATCAGCATAAAGTATGAGGATGATAACTATCGTAGCTAAGATTGTATCAACGCAGCATGCTTCCTTTAAACACTTTTCTAGCTTATTAATGTAAATTCCAGAAAGGGTAGGGGAGGGGGAAAGCTTGTTTAACTCCAATATTACAATTTATATTTGTTGTCCACCCCTCATTATTCTTAAACTTGGAAATGACATTTTCTTATAACCTTATTGCAATAGCTCTTGACTCAAAAGGAACGTTAAGCTCTTCTAGCCTATTACACTGGTTATATTTCAGGAACTGTATCAAAATCTTTTCTAAAATCCACAAAGCAAAAAAATAAGTCAGACTTATTATTACGACATTCATATGCAATGATCCTAAGTGTAACAATGTGGTATGTGGTTGAATGGTTCCTTCTAAAACCTACTTGGCCTTTAGCCCACTTACCTTCCATTTCTAGTCATTCATTGATCTTATTTTCTAAGATAATACCATATAACTTAGCTAAGAGAGGACTAATCATAATAGTCTGATAATTAGAGGGGTCATTTTATCGCCACTTTTGAAAATAGGAATAATGAGGCTTTGACTCTAAGGTGTAGGAAATCCTTGATTGATTGCTAGATTAAAGAGTTTGTGGATGTGCGAGATGAGGACATGCTCTCCAATTTTTAAGATTTTCACTTGGTAGCCTTCAATGTCTTTGGCTTTTCCATTTTCTAAGCGCTTAACCTCGAAATCTATGTCTTGTAATGACAAAAAAAAAATCGTTGTAAGAAGCATTTGAATGTTATCTCTGATATCCATGGATTCATAAAGCTTTTTAAGATAGGAATTCCAATATTTTAAGGAAATTGTATTGTCTTCTTTTGTTTTGCGAGTTAGAATTTGCCTCCAAAATTTCTTAGGAGCAAACTTGGAGAGGTGTAGCAGATTTTCTTTCCTTTTACTTAGATAATTCTTTTTTTTCTTTTACTTGAGGCTTTGTAGTGATTTATCTTGTCCATTTTTATTGAGTGTGTAGTTTCTTTCTTAATTTATTTTCTCGCATCTTTACACTCTTGATCGTACCAAGGGTTGGTTCTGCTATTGCTCGTTTTAGTCGAAACTTCAATAGAGAACTTGTTAATGAATGACGAGAGGGTTGCAAAAAAATCATGGTATCTATTTTCTATATTCTCCATACTAAATAAAGGAAACAATTCATTTTTTAGATCATGGAGAAAAATGTCAGCTTTATTTTTATCGAAGATCATGTGCTTTTGGCAATGATAGTTTTCCTCATTGGTATAGTTTTGCATGTCAATATTGAGAGTTAAATTAAGAATACTTAAGTTAAACAACTTAGTTACCGGAAGTTCAAGCATTGAAGTCACCCATCAAAAGGATACTTCCTTCCTTCCTTAAATTAGAAATATCATATTCTGAACCATTACAAGAAAAAAAATGATCTAAATTTGTGTTTTTAAAGAGGTTGGAATTAATAGGGGAAAAATAACAGATGGCTATGTAGGTTTTTTCATCATTAATGTTTGTGATATTTATCCAAATAGATTGGTTTCAAGTGTCTTTCTTATAAATCCTAACAAGTGGGGATCTGTGTGAAGAACCTCCTGCAATAAACAATGATAATGCACGATATAACAAAAATAATGGATCACAGAAGAGATTTTATTAATCACAAGCCACTTTAAGGGAGAAACCTCCTTTGAGCAAGCTCTATAATAAATAACTCTTCGATTCCTTCATTGGCCTCAACACATACTTATATACTAAGTCTAATCTAAACAACTATTACTCCCCATGAATGTGGGATAATGCAACATATTAACTGCATGAATTAACAACTATTACTTACTCCCCATGAATGTGGGATAATACAACATACTGATGGGATGAATTAAAAAGTATATGCGTCCGACAAAATATACTAACAAAATAAAGAGGAGAGTTGACACGGGTTCTTAACATCCCCTCCCTCTTAGAAAATCTTTGTCCTCAAATATTTAGATGTGGAAACTATTGTTGAATCTAAAGGAGCAGTTCACATGTAGCATCCTCTGTTTGCATGTTGTGCCACTGAATTAAGACCTATGTGATGGGCTGAGAGCGAACCTGATGAGTGCGCTTATTGATGGCCTCTGGTTCCAAAATGATGGATCCTTCCTTATCCAGTTCTGGTAAAATAGTTTGTGCTCTAATGTTGGTGCCAATCACTTTCTTGAGACAAGAGACATGAAAGTCTGGGTGAATGCAAGAAGATGGAGGAAGTTCCAATTTATAAGCAACAGACCCAATCTTTTGAAGAACTTTATATTGCCCATAGAACTTTGGATCCATCTTCTGATGCCCTTTGGGTTTCAGGGAGGATTGCTTGTAAGGCTACAGATGAAGAAAAATCATATCAATGACTTGAAAGGCACGCTCATAATGGTGTTGATCGGCCTGTTGTTTCATGTGATTCGTGCCATGTGAAGATTGTTCTACAGAATGTGAAGAATCTAATCACGGGTTCAAAGAACCATGTCAACTGCCTGAACTGGTGAGCTATTGGGGGTGTATGGAAGGAGCACTAGCGGTGCCTTAAACTGCTTCATATGGAGTCATTTTAGATGCAATATGGTAGAAAGTATTGTACCGCCATTTAGCAAGAGGGAACCACTTTTCCCATTGATGTTTCTATTAAGAGGTGAAGCAATGATAATAAATTTTTGAACATTTGTTGGTGACTTCAGTCTGACCATCTATTTGTGGGTGATATCCTGAACTCATATTGGGTTTGGTGCCAGTGAGGCGAAAGAGTTCGATCCAAAAATGACTTGTGAAAGTTGTGTCATAGTTTGAGACAATGGAAGAAGGGATTCATGAATACGAAATATCTGGTCCATGAAAATTTATGCGACTGAGGAGGTGGTATATGGATGGATGATAGCACAAAAATGACTATATTTGGAGAGCCTATAAACCACAACCAAGATTATGGTCTTCCCTCCAAATTTAGGCATCCTGTCACTGAAATCCATTGGAATATATGTCCAAATCCTTGTAGGGATGGGAAAGGGTTCGAGCAAACTGGGGAGTAGTGTAGTTTCACCCTTGTGGCGCTGGAAAGTATCACATTTAGCAACCATCTTTTGAATTTCCCATTTCATTCCCTTCCAAAAGAAGTTACGTCGTGCCCGCTCATACATTTTGAGGAACCCAGAGTGCCCTACCGATGGAGAAGCATGGAGTTTATAGAAGACAGCCAGGTGAAGATCTATGCTCTAGGGAAGCACAAGATGACCCTTATATCTTAGAGAAGAACCATCCCAAGATTAATGCGGTACAACAGAAGGATTATTGTCCAATTGGTGGATGATTTTAGATAAGGAAGAGTCATATACATAGCCTTGTTGAACAGATTTAACCAATTTGGAATAGGCATAGAAATAGAAGAAAGATAAGCATGGTCATCTAATATGCAGGAAAGAGCATATGCCACAAGATTGTCCTTACCCTTCTTGTAAGTGATCTCATAGTCATAACCCATGAGTTTGCTAACCAATTTCTGTTGTGTTGGGGATGAGACCCATTGTTCCAGAAAATATTTCAGACTCTGGTGATCAGTCTTGATGCAGAAATGATTCCCTAAGAGGTATGGATGCCACTTCTATACTGCATGCAAAATATCCATCATTTCCTTCTCATATGTAGAGGCGATTAAATTCTTACCCGAAAGGGATTTTCTAATGAACGCAATGGGATGTTCATCTTGGAGAAGGACAGCACCAAGTCCATTGTCGCAAGCATCACTCTCAATAGTGAAGGGGCTTGGAAAAATCAGGCATAGCTAGAACAGGTGTGGTACACATAGCTTGTTTCAGTTTCTCAAATGCACACTCAGCAGCAGGTGTCCATGCAAAAGCATGCTTTTTCAATAGAGTTGTTAGTGGAGCTGTAATCTTCCCATAATCCTTGACAAACTTGCCGTAGTAGACATTCAGTCCCAAAAACCCATGAAGGCTCTTCAAGGTCTAAGGATGCGGCTAATTTTTCATGGCAGCGATTTTGGTAGGATCGACGCGAACCCCTTGTCCTGAAACAATATGCCTAAGATACTCTACTTCCTTCTACCCAAAAACACATTTAGACTATTTGGCACAGACATGATGATCACAGAAAAGTTGCAGTACAAGATCCATATGTTGGAGATGCCTGACTCATGTTTTACTATAGATGAGGATATCATCAAAGAAGACCAAAATGAAGTTTCGCAAGTAGGGCCAAAATATTTTATTCATCAATTCCTGGAACATGGAAGGAGCAATTGTGAGGCAAAATAGCATGACCAAAAATTCATAGTGGCCATCATGTGTGCGGAAAGCTGTTTTAGGGATATCATCCTCATGAACTTGGATTTGGTGATACCTAGAATGAAGATCCAACTTGGAGAAAAAATGAGCACCATGGACCTCATCAAGAAGCTCATCAAAAACAGGAATTGGAAACTTATCCTTGATTGTGATGTGATTAAGTGCTCGAAATTCGATGCAAAGGCACCATGACCCATCTTTTTTCGTACAAGAAGAACTGGTGCTAGGGCGAATAACACCCTGCTTCAGTAAGTCGCGAACAAGCATCTCAATCTCTATCTTGTGGTGAAATGAGTAGCGATAGGGCCCGATGTTGGGAGGGATGCTTCCAAGAAGGAGTGGAATACGATGCTCCTATGGTCTGGAAGGTGGCAACACGGGGACTTCACTTAGTGAACATCTCACATAGCACATGCGATCGTGGGATATTAAAGAATACCCTTAATTTCCAGAGATATTGACCCAAACTCTTTTTGTTGAAACCCCCTCCCAATACTTAAAACCTCCTCCCCACCCCTTTTTATACCTCAATCCTTATAAACCACCCTACCCACCCCCACCTTAAACCCCTCATCCCCCCAATACCTGTAATATATTGGTTCAATTTTTAATAATTTTAAAACCCACAATATGAACTAACGTGATAGGATATTGGTCAACAAGTGAATCCTCCATGGGTGGCAATCCCATTGGCTCAGCAAACACACATACATATCGATCCAAAATTTGTTGTAGATCTAATGGAGTAGTGGAGACTGTTGAGGGTTGCATCTGAATGAAATGGAGCTGAGAGATGACACCATGTGAACTCTTATTAAGAATATTTTCCATGTGATGCGAACTGATGATGCTGAGAGACCTTGGCTGTAAGCCTTGCAATGTGTTTTTTTTTAAATCAACTGAAAACCACATCCAAAGTTCAGCAAAATCCCATAAAATGGGTCCAATTTTGTGTAACCATTGAGCGCCCAAAACCACATCACATCCGCCTAAGGGCAAGGAAAACATGTCAGAACGCAAGTTATAATCCCCTAGAGATTCGAACATTATGACACTTCCCTTTGCAAGGTAAGGTGACCCCATTGGAAATCATGACTTCAAAGTTGGAGCAAGGATGGACAAAACAATCAGCTTGTTTGGTGATCCTGGGGTCAATGAAGTTATGAGTGTTACCAAAATCAATGACTATTGTAAGAGGGAGTTTTTTGAAGAAACCTTTGACCCACATGGTTTGTGGGGTGGTGACTTCTACTAATGCATGGAGAGATATCTCTGGCTAGTCGTCTTGAGCAAGAAGTTCAACATGAAGTTGTTGAATGTCACTCTCGACATCTATTGGATCTTGAGCATCATAAAAAAAATCAGGTGCAGGCAGAGAATCCACATCCAAGAGATAGATCTTTTTCTCAGCACATCGATGTCCCCAGGTGAATTTATCGTCATAATTATACCAAATCCCTTTTTCCCGATGTTCCTACATCTCCGCTTCAGACAAATGCTTGATAGGAGTGGTTATAGGAGATGGCGAAATTTGGGGTCTAGGGAACCATATTTCTGAATGAAACAAGAGTGGATTTGGAGCGTTGTTGAGCCCTAATATTATCCCCTGCTAGCTTAGAAAACCTTAGGGATTCCATCATTGTGTTGGGGTAGAACATTTTAACTTCAGATCGAATTGCATCCTTCATACCACTTAGAAAACAACTCAGGTAGAATGCATTGGGAATTCCCTATTTTCATGTAGTAGTAGTGATTAGGTCAAAATTTAAACTTATCTAAACTGGAATCTTTCACCACCAAAAGCTTCGCCTCCTTGAGGTGAGTTAGCCTAGCCCTCTTTTCTGGAAATTTCATGGATAAAGTTAATAGAACTTGGAAGCCCTAGTTTTCGCAGCTGCACAATGCCTTCTTTCAGAGTGGCTCTGATACCATGTTAGAGTTTGCACTTTAATTCAATTATGTTATATCTTTAAACTGAAAAATAGACAAGCACAGTAATACACAAGAACAAAAATATTTTCCTCAAGGAAACCATAAAGGAGAAAACCCCACAACTTCTTCAGAATAGTTTCGTCACTTAGTACAATGTCAAACCAAGATAGAATACCCAAATATAAGATGTCTTCAACAACTTCTTCTTCTCCTTCACTAGTGCACTTGTCTTTCTCTCTCATGAGCGAACTTTCATGAGAGATGTGTGTACAAATGAGGGAGGGTGCCTCCCTATTTATACTCTTCAATTATGTGACTCACTTACCTAACTAGGTTAGCCAAGTTTTCTAATTGGTGCCAACCTACCTAGGAAGACTCAAAATACATTTTATATAATACTTTTGTGGGTACTATTGCCTCAACTTACAACAGAGGTTTTACCTCATGACTTTTACATGATCAATTACATCAAGGACATCTTCGAATGAACTAATAACATCTCCGGAGTAGGAATACAGTAAAAGTACAATAGAATAGTTTCTAAAGTTAGATTTCTTTCAACATTATTTGGATTTGTAATGATTTTATTTTATGACTGTGATAATTGTGCTTATATAAGCATGTTATGTGTGCGTGGATAGAAAGTTATTTTCACTGTGTTTTTCAACTTTACATCTGCGCATGCATATTTATTTTTTATGAATTCGTAATATGGCCCTGGGATGAAATTTATAAGCATGGAATTCATAAATATCCCCCTCCATCAGTCGGGTGGATGGATGGGGATGTGACAATGTGGTATCAAAGATATTGGTTACAACACCAGGGTTGTATGGGTCGAAAATCTACACTTACAAGAAATAATTAGAAATGATTCTATTACAATCAAGTTCTATTAAGTGATGTTTAATCGAGGCCAAAAGTAATTTTGGAATAATCCCTTTATTGGAAAATTGAAATTTCATGTAATTACAAAATTTTGAAAATTTTGGGAATATTTGAGATGAGCCCCACAAATTCCATGTGGATGGAGTGACATGGAGGATCGACATGGGAAGGAGGCATGATGTGAAGAAGCAAGTGGGTAGGGGTTGTGTTTCGAATTTGGTTCACACTCGAAGACCATCCAAATGAATAAGTCAACTAGAAATACTCCATAATGGATTAAGTAAATATGTAATTGATATATGAAAGATGATATTACAATGATTGATAATATTCCCTGAATATATAATCTTACATGGTGACTATTCACTAAAGGATATGTACCCATCAGTAAAAATATACACACTAATAATTGAACATTAAATTATCGATCGGGGAGTCGTAGACTTAGAGATGCAAGCACTGTATGTGCAAGGTCGAAGCCTAAACTAACCTGATCTAGACTAATTTAACTTGACATGATGCCGAGAAATACACAAAACAATCAAACTAGCCCAGTCATCTTGGGAGGAAACCCATCATAAGGTGACCATATCTACCGATTTAGGTCATTAATTCCTTTGTTGGTGATTGAAACTATTAAAAATAAAAAGTGAGAGCCTCAAGATTAAATTAAAAATATCAAAAGATTTCCCTAATTACTTCTAAACGAGAGCAATTAAATCATATGTTGTGGGTGTACGTGGAAAACCAAGAAATAGTTTAAAATCCTCATTAATTAAACTAAAATATATTCACACCAAACCATTCATCAATTGTAAATGAAAACCAAATCATAAATAAAAATGTAAGTGCAAATAGCAAGTTAAAAATGTAGGAAAGGATATTTAAAATCTAATACTAAGACCTTTACAAAACATAAACCAATTTTGTTGTGGGTGCCAAAGAAATATTAAAATCTACAAAATCTCAGTATTTATGTTTCTAAAAAAAGTTGTATTCTAAACTAGAACCATGGCATAGAGGTCAAATATGAAACGAGTACTAAACACTAGATCTAAACTATTTTCTAAAAATTCATATAACACGGTCAAAGTTTAATTACACGAAAAATAGCAATTTAATCTATAATCTAGAAAGGTAAAAGATCTACAAACAGATCATGAACTTCGAAAGAATGAATACTTGTTGTTAATCCTCCATCATATTTACCATAATTATGTTCTAAGATTGTCTATCCCAACAACGTACCAAACCTCATATCATATTACTATAACCTGCATGTATTATGATTGCTCCAATTAAAATGAAGTTCATTTCATTCTTTGCTTATTTTGTTCATCATTATTATCGTCTGATTTAGATTGATTTGATTTGTGCAAGGTATTTATATCATTACATAAGTCGATCTAATTCCATTCATAAAATATTCGTGAACATATGACCATTTGATCCTTAAAAACAATCACCATTCTTTTCATTCAGCAATTCGTCTATGCACTAATTCAATAATTGATCCCATAAGTAAATATAAATCCAATGATTGTTTGAAAAAAAATCCTACTTTAAGTCGTATCAAACCATAGCGAAATAATCTTCAAATCTACCTACAAAGAAATTCTATGCAATTGTAAAACAAATACTTTGCAATTAACTTCTGCTGAATTTAAACGAGTTTCGTCTAATCTTAACACAATTATGTAAAACTGTGAGAAACATTATTTAATCTGAAACAATCCCTATGAAATTTAATTAAATTCTATAAAATGAAAGTGAACGTTTATGAAATTTAACAGTCTCTGCGCACATATCTAAGTGGTAACAATTACTCTAGAATCGTCAATCCATAAAACGATTTGCTTACAAGATATTAAACAAAGATCCAAAATTTCAATAAGATTGAAACTACTATTTAACCAATTTGCAATAACTAAAAACAAAATCTTAATCTACACAGTTGAAAATGAAGACTATGATACCTCTCTTGGTGGGCACTTCCCACTTGAGACAGCTAGTCTAAGAGCGCCTCAATACAAATGTAGTATTCAAAATGTCAATGACATTCAAATGATCCTTCAACCATTCAATTTCTAATCTAACTATTCATGCATGTAATGCGAAGAAAACGAATTACCAGTACAAAATGCAGAGCTTTATTATCATCTCCATATCCTTCAATTACAATATCAAATATCATCTTGATAATAAGAAGCATCCCCCATTTTTTCTTCTCAGGCCTGCCTCCCATTTATATACTTACATCAAGTCTCAAAAACATTGAACAAACCTCCCCAAATTCAAAATTCATTCAAACAACTCAGAAAATGGCTAACACAAAATCTGGGTTTTTCAAATAGATTGACACAAATTGACAAAATGTCCCATCAATATCTCTCTAGACGTTGTGAATTTAGAGAAACAATTTCTAGTTTTGTATTTAGCTTGGTTATATCGAAACCCATTAAAGAGTTCGACAAGATATGGTCCCGAAGTGCACACAAATCGAGGCCCAAATTCCCTCCAAAACATATTTCTTGCTAAAAATCTAGGTTTGGCTTTTTTTAGAGATCTTCAATTTTCTTGGAATCCGTGTATCCAAATCAAAACTTATGTCTATGGGAGATATATGACCTCATTATCTAAACATCCATGTGGCCAAATTGATTGAAGAGAACAGGAAGTATGAGAATTAATTATATTCCTTGTAAGTGTCGGAACAAGTGTTGGATCAAGTGTGACTATTAAACCCACAAATGATAATTACACCCATACATTAATTTGGAAATAACACTTGAATCCTTTGATATGATGTAAAAATAATTGTAATAATATGATTACTACCTTGCTTAGATATCAACATAATATTAAGAGATATTAGAATCAAAAGCTTTCAAAAAGATGACAAGAAAATCCAAAATCCATTGAGATGCTTGATTTGTCATATAAAGATATAGACTAGATAATGGTGAAAGATGATCAAAATAGGGGATCATCAATCCCTTAGTTAACCTAAGTATTAAAGTTTATTTTATTATTTATTTATTAATAATAATATTTAATTTTGTATTTGTTACATTGCCTTCCTCTTCAAAAATACTTTGTCCTCAAAGCATATTGATGAAAAATACCTATGCCCTGTGCTTGTAATGTTGTCTCGTCTTTCTTTGTTGTGTTGTAGTTGATGATACATGCTGATATGAACTTGTAAGTGTTGAACACAACTTTCGAAATATAGACAAATCGATCCATCCTAAATTGATTATTTGTCGAACGTTGTGCATCCACAATGAACTAGTATCATGAGATTTGATTACACTGGTATCAAATACATATTCGATTTCACTAGTATCAATATATTTTGTTAGTCATTCTCGACTTTTAAGACATCTTTTTTTATGGTTTGGATGTCAACAGGGAATTCCTATAACATTATTTTCCTTGATCATAATGGTAGTATCTTCTTGTCTTAACTTTCGTGTATGTTTTTCTTCAACTTGGTTGATATCTTGAGCTATGATCTAAAATATATCTGGAATTGTACCTTTTTCCATAACTTGTACTTCTGTTCTTGAAAACTTTGATGCCTCAATATGAATTTGTTCTAATTTGTTTTCTAACAGCTTATTTTCATTCTGAATCTTTGTGAAAATTTCTTCTTGATAATTTTTTGTCATCTTTTAACTTCTTAATCTATTCCATTAGATATGAATTATGACTCTTAAGGTGGTGGTTTTCTTCTTGTGTTTCTATTAATTTTCCTTTGATATCTTCATTAGATGTCTTTGTCTTCTTAATATTTTTTCTTCTTTTATTTTCGTTACTAAAATATTATTATGGTTTCTTAGTCGAAAAATTTCTTGAGTATTGCTTGATAATGTGTTATTGATATTTGTGATCTCAAACTTGTGTGCTTTTTTAATGTGTCATTTGTCAGTTGGAGCTCTTTTATTTCTTATTGACATTGGTAGATCTCTGATTCTTGGCATTCTATTTTTTTTAACTTGCGCAATTTCTTTATTTGTGTCATTAAGGATTTGGTTCAAGCGCAATATTTCTGCTTTATTCTCGTCAAATTCTTTCTTGATATCTTGGTTTTGTAATTCTTGATTGAAATAATTTTCGTCTTGTAATTCATCAATTTGAGCGGATAACCTTTCTATATGATTTTTTGGGTTGGAAATTTGTGTTTCTTTGGATTCCATTTGAATTTATTGTAATTTAATCACTAATTTCAGATTGTCAATCATTATTTGCAACTCTTTATTTTCCTTTTGATAACGCCTTAGTTTAGATTCTAATTCTTTTTTTTGTAATTGCAATATGTCTTCCATGGTCTTTGACTTCCATCTCTTCTTTAGTGGTCAATAGACACGAAATGTGTAATGAGCCCCCAATGTAGTATGTAAGTATTCCTTTGACTTTTTGTCTTCTTTCCTGTTTATAAAATAATAATTATAATAAATACAACTATTAAATAATGATAATAATTATTACTATTACTAAAATTTAATAACAATAAATATAATATACTAACAATACTATTATTAAAGCCCACGGGGTGTAGAATAAATGCTGGGTGTATTGTTAAGGCACTCCTTGCGTAAGGTCACCAGTTCAAAACTCTGTGGGTGCTTGCTTACAAAAAAAACAATACTATTATTAAAAATAATCTCTCTCTCTCTCTCTCTCTCTCTCTCTCTCTCTCTATATATATATATATATATATATATTAAGGGAACAACGCATATGGGTCCCACCACTCGAAGAGGCCTCACTCATTCTCTCTGATTATGGAGCTAATCCGATGGGGACATCAAATGAGGCCCTTATATAGGGATGTATAGCCACACAAGGATTTGACCCCGAGACTTGTTGCTCACAACTTACAACACTAAAGCACTTGAGCTATCCCATCAAGTTATATATATCTCTGTGTGTGTGTGTGTGTATAATGTGGATTGGGGCTTTAAACCCTAGGTAATGGTAGAGGGAAGCACAAACTGAGCGTTGTGTAGAAAGGAGTGGGCGTTGAGCACTGGTAGGGAATGACAGTTGGTGCACAAGGGAGAGGCAAGCCAAAGAGGATGGGAATGCAGGTGTAGAGCATGTGTGGGAGGGGGGAGGGGAGGAAATTTGGGCATCGATGGAAGGGTGTGGACTGGTGATGAGTGTTGCATAAAGATGGTGTAGCGTAGGGCAGAAATGAGGGGGCATGGCGAGGAGAGGGAGGTGCAGCGATTGGAGGAGTGAGAGGAGGAAAGAGAGACAAAGGGGTGTGAGCATGGTGTAGGAGGGAAAATAGAGAGGTCGCAGAGGAGGAAAGTGGGGGAGATAACACAAAGGGAATGGAGAGCAAGAGTGCACCTGGGGGTGTCGGTGTTGTGTGTCTGGATGAGGAGTAGGAATTATGGATAGTTTGAGTAGAGAGGAGATGATTTGGATGGATTATGTGATGGAATATTGAGGGTTATGGTAGAAAGGAGTTGGAACTAGTGGGTTGCAGTCACAGGAGTTTCATGGGAAGTACGATGGCAATGTTAGTAAGCCACACAGAGGAGGGCAAGGTGGAAGCGAACAGTTTAGTCGTGATGACAGAGGTAATGTGAGGGCATAGGTTAGTTAAAAAGCGACGAGGTAGGGGAGGAAGTGTATTTTTAGAGGTGGCCACAATGTATAAGAGCAGGCTGCGTGGGTATGGCATTGTGATGGGTCACGAAGGTATAACAGAGATGGTGCGGAAAGATGGAGGGCGTTCATGTAGAGGATTAGTGTTGGATCATGTAGTAATGAGGCGGAAAGGTGTGGGGGTATAGAGGGAGGTTGGAGTAATGTGGGTGGTTTTGGTGAATGGACTACTAGCATGCAAATAGGATAATGGACTGTTGTGGTGGGGGGAGTAGATAAGAAGGAATGGACACGAAGGTGGATGGATGCATATAGGAAGGAATGAGAGGGCATAGTGTGTTGATCATGCGGAATATGTGGAAAGAGTTGGAGAGATGGGTGGGAGAGGGCCAAAGGCTCGATTTTTTGGTGTGATTAAAAAACTCTAAGATGACGGCTAAAAGCCCGATCAAACTCGCTCTAATACCAATGATATCTTCTGAATCCGGTTCACACTTGAAGACTATCCAAATGAATAAGTCAACTAGAAATACTCCATAACATATTAAGTAATATGTAATTTATATATGCAAGATGATATTACAATGATAATGTTGCCTGAATATATAGACTTACATGGTGACTATTCACTAAAGGATATGTCCTTTAGTTAACCTAAGTATTAATGTTTATTTTATTATTTTTTATTAATGATAATATTTAATATTATATTTGCTACAACAAGAGGGATGATGTGGACAAGACACATCAAATTCACACATAGATGACCACATATGACAAAGTGCAAAGGCTAGAGGAGATTGGACCGTCAAGCAATGACGAAGATCAACCATTGATAGTGATATAGGTTAGAAAACGTGTGTAAGAGTAGACATTTTTGACATGCAACAAAAAATTAAAAGCCATGATGTTGATGTGTCGTCCACTCATGCATTCAAGCTTGTTAAGGAATTTTTGGAAAACCACTTTCGTGTTAGGCTTGAAACCAACTCACCGCCCTTTGTTGAAATTGTTGATTAGGGGATTAAGCAACGAAGAAAGGAAAAGTAGGATGGTGACATGGCAATGTCAGGGATAGACACGTATGACCCCACCGACACATCAACAAATATGTGCCATGACATGATAGAAGAAAATTAGAGAGGTTATAAAAAAAAATTAAAAAATATGGAGCCTAAAAATTGATTTGGCCATAACAAGAGCATAATTGCTCAAAATTGGGTGGGACCATTGGCATTATGAGACCATTTATAGTGCCCATAGAACTTTCAATGAGGGTCATAGGCCCATTTTGCTCCAATTTGACAGAAAAATTACAATACTGACTCTGAAAGATCATTGTCTAGAGACCCAATGGGGTCCCTGTTGGGACTGAAAATTGTTATAGTGCATTCATGGAATATGAACACATATAAATTGGGAATATTTTGTCCATATTCCAAAATATGTGAATCCAAGGTGCAAATGAAGGCCAAAATCCATTGTTTGGGCACGTGTAGGGTTGATTTTTGAAAAATCGGAGGAGGAATAAGAAACCCAAGAACTCATAACGAGACAATTTTATGATTTTGACATTTTTCCTACTCATAAAGATGATAAAATTTTCTTAGTGATGTTTTTTCCAAAAACATTGAGTTTGTGAGATAGAATTTTTCAATGAAAACTCAACTCTAGAGGATTTTTATGGAATGTGGTTGGAGCATCATATCAAATAAATTATAGTTGTTGAGAAATCCTTGTCATTAGTATTATCAATACCTAATAGAAAATTATTTATATTTCTTCCTAGATTTTCTTCTATAAGTATCTGAGGTTGGCCCCTGAAGTTAAATGAACCTGCAGGAAAAGTGTAGAATTGACAAAATTCGACAATTTTTAAAGGTTGTAACTTATTGTTCATGAATCATAAATGGGAATACTTATTGCCAAAGGATAGATTATCCACGAGCTAAAAAATGTGCATATTCATATACTAAAGGGGTGATTCAAATGTTTCTAAAATTTGATCAGAAAAAGTGTTTGTATCCGTAATTTAACAAAAACATGTCAATATGGGCAGTTCCCATAATGCATGAAAATTAACCTATGACTTTCTAAGAATGTAATGAAGCTAACAAGTGTGTTTATTTGAATACTTTTGCATATGCAGAATCCTATTAGGGGCAATTAAGGGTCAACATTCAATTTTATGCATTTTGGAAATCCTTGGTCTTAGTTGGGCCAAGAAGACCATCATCATGGATGATGCACATGATCCTTATGTAGTTGAAACCAATGTCGCAGGAGAGAATATACATGTTGATATTGTAGAGACATATCCAATGGACAAAGAAATTAAGTAACTCCTTCAGACATTGTACAAACCATGAGAATTCTATGAGTAGAACTGCAAAGTTGGAGAGCGGATAATGACAGGTTGATTAGAGCTCAAGAATAAAATAAACAATCGAATGGATCTATGCTCCAAAGTTTAACATACATTTAGAAGAATATTTACCATGGGCAACCCTCAAAAAATGAGGAAAAGAGTGGGAGGAGCTCAAGTAGACATTCTCACAATATGTCCCATAATTTAAGAAGGGTTTCTAGATATATAACATATACTCCATAGTTCTCTTCCAGTGAGTGATATGCCTCTAACGACTCCATTGAAGGTTCAAGCTCTTCATCTCATAGGAATAAGAGGAAGAAGAGTTTCAATAAAAACTCACATGAGGAATTTCGGAAGACGAAACCTCATATTTTTTATGGTGAAGTAAAATATGGTCAAGAAGTCAAGGATTAACTTCCTAAGATGAGGAAGTCTTTCCAAGTCCAAGACTACTTTGGGAATATGAAGGCAAGGGTGGCTATATTTAATTTGAATGGAGGAGCATCTATTAGGTGGGATCATCATAGGGAAGTGAAGAAGCTTAGTGAAAAGAAGATTGTGTGAAAGCAATTGAAAAAGTACTTCAAGCAAAAGCACCTCTCCAATAGGTACTATGATGACAAAATCAAAGAGTTGCATGGGTTGAAATTGGGACAAATTAATAACCATGGAGGAATGTGCCAATAAATTCTTGGACTTGTTGAGATATGTCAAGTATATAAGAGATGATAAGATCAAAATTTAGCATTTTCTAAGTAGGTTACCACGGACATACAAGGACATAATTGAGTTTGATGAACCTCAAAATTTAGGTGAGACCATAAGGAAAACCAAGTGTTGTTATGATCAAAACAAAAGTATAACATAATCCATAAGACATTGAAGGACAAGAAAAGGATAATATTGACCTAAGAAAGATAGGATTCAAGCACCCTCATTTTAGAAATCAGCAAAGGCAGGAACCACAGAGTGTGACTAAGCTAGTTAGGATGATTGGAGACAAGCCAAGAGAGCTAAGAGAGCCACTTCAATGTTAAGGATGTGGAGAGGACCATTTCTTAAAAACTGTCCACATATAGATGGGAGTGCAAAGCATTTTCAAAACATCCAAGAGGTTGAAACTATGGGTCAAGTGGCAAGGACTATCCCTAAGATATATGTTGTACTAGAGGACCACAAAACAAACCCACAGTCAATTGTGGTTGAGGTTGAAGGTAAGATTTCTAAGAAATTTATTTCTATTTTGGTTGACCCTAGACCTACTCATAGTTATATCACTCAAAACATTGTTGAGATTTGTGCTTTTAAGAAAATAAATCATAGTAAATCATGGTTGGTCCAACTAGACACTGAAACCAAGATGAAAATTAGTGAAAAACGGTAGATAAATGTCCATTAGAAATGGATGGAATATTCACCAAGAAAATATAAATATTTTTCCACTTGATTCCTATGATATTCTTATTAGAATGGACCGGTTGGAAGCACACAAAGTTAAACTTGATTGTTACAACAAGACCTTTGAATGCATTATGAAGATGGAAACCCAAGGGTGGTAAAGGGAATTCCAAAGGTGGTTCTATTAGGCATTTCATCCATGTAGTTGAAGAAGTTATTTAGAAAGTTTTGTCAATTTATGCAACCCATGTATTGGATAAAAAAGAAAATGGAATTCCTAAGTTGGAGGACTATAATGTGTTGCAAGAGTTTAAGTACTTGTTTCCTAATGAAATGCCAAGACTTCCTCCAAAGAGAGACATTGATTTCAAAATTCATCTTGTGTTAGGAGTTTCATTGGTGTCTATGTAAAAATAAAATAATAATGAATTAATATTAATTTATTATTAGTAAAGAATAGTTAAATTCAATAGTCATGCCCTTTGGTGAAAAGATGCAAGACATGCTTACATAATCCCAAGCAATTGTAATTATTAATCATCTTACATATTACCAATTATTCTTACTTATCCATTTATGGATTACTTATTCCATCTACATTGGGTTTTTACCTAAAAAATGGATTTTAGCGCTTCTCGGAGCCTTTCTCAGGCCATTCTGACTCTGGCCCTTGGGCAACCATTTTAGTGGATTTTTCTGGATAGGAATTGGGCCCTTGGCCTCTCCATCCCCAACGCATTCCCACACCCCTTCTCATAGTCCTCCCTAGCTAAACGCCTTCTTCCCTTGCACTCACCTACTGCATGCCCATGCAACTACCCTCCAAATTCTCCTTGACCACCCTTCAATCCACAAGACTCCTCTACAACCCCTCTACCAACCCACACAACCCCATCGCTCCTCTCTCGTTCCCTTCAACAAACCGCACATTCCACTCCATAGTCATTGCTCCTCTCCATGATTCTCCCTGCGCCTACTCCAAAATTGGTTGCACACTCCTCCTTCACCCTGCATTCATTCCCTCTCCTCGCACCCGATCTCTGCATAGAATTCACCATCATTCGCACGTTTACCATCCACCTCTCCCTCTGCATTAACCATCCATCTCTTCCCATTTCCACAACCCACACTCCTCCTCGAGTGCCTGCAGCTCGCCCTCGTGGCTCCCTCCTCCTGCTCGCGTCCTCCCTCTCACTCCCACAACTTCCACCTCCACACCGCTCTTGCATTCCAATTCTCGTGTTGCTTCCACCACTCACACCGCCCTCAATCTCACCCTCCATACTCCAATCCATCTTCCACCTCCATTCTTCCGCCCATTTAAAACCCTAAATTCCACTATTTCAAAAAAATTAATATATATATATNTAAATAATAATATTTATTATACTATATGCTACATCATATATAAACTTTTTCAAAATATAATAATAATATTATTATTATTATTAAAATTTTCAATTTTTTTAATTAATATCATAATATTAATAATTAATATTTAATTTATTATATAAAAGGGGAAAATAGAACAAAGCAAAATCAAGAAAGAAGACAAACCAAAAACGGAAGAGGCATATTTTGATAAATCAAAGAAAATATTTTTCAAGGTTCCGACAAAAGTGTCTATGGCGATGCTGAAATTTTATCTGATATTTGATGAAAGTCCAATTGCCATCGCTATTTGTCCAACCAACAAGGAAATTTCTATAAACATTGATGTCGCAAATCAAGTACAAGTTCAAGAATCAATGAAGAATGAGTCAAACAAAGATCAAATAACATTACCATTACAAATCAATGATTATCATTTTGTAGCTGAATTCACCATCGCAGCTATAGACAACTAGCTCATCGATATAATGTTGGGTTATAGCTGGTTGGAAACACTAGGAACATTCTCCGTCAATACAAAAAATAAGTGCATCACCTTCTTCCATGAGAAGAAGAAAATAATGCTACAGGACTTCTCAGTGATAGTCCCTTTATCACAAACTACAGACGAAGAATCAACTGATGGACGATATGAAGAGTTAGAAGAAGAAATAAAGCTTTTAAACAAACTCATCATGGACAAATATAATGAGTTGGAGCACGTACAAAGAAAGCAAGAAAATCAAGAATTCGAGTTATATCAACATCAACAATAGAAGGAAAAACTCCAACAACAGTATGATGACATTAAAAAGACACATAAGTTGGAAATTACAGAAATCAACAATGTGTTATCAAGCAATACCAAAGAACTTTTTCAACTATGAAATCATAACAAAACATTAATTACGAAGATTAAAAAACTGAAACATAGTTGCAAGAAGGAATAGTCCAATAAAGATCTTGAAGGAAGAATTCTAGAAAAGCAAGAAGAAAACCAACGCCTAAAGAATCTTAATCAAGAACTACAAGAACAAATAGAGAAGTTAAAAGAGGACAAAAAGTCACAAGACGAAAGGTTCGAGAAGATTCAAAGTAAAAAAAAAATCTATTGGAGAATAAAGTAGCGCAAATCCAGACTCTCCGAGAAACAAAGTCAAGTTGAGGAACTAAATTCAATCATCAATACAATTAAAAAAGAAGTCAATCCAGCAGAAGACAAAACAACAAAAACTCCTGATAAACACCCCAATTATAAACGTCCTTTTGACCAATGACATGGTAAAAAAAAGCACACACAAAGGAGAGATGATGTCAGATGAGCAAGAACATCAAATCAAAATACAAAACAACAAACAAGAAGACCCATCCCACAAAATGATCAAATAGCTTTGATAAAAATAGATTTGGGATGGACCACATCAAATACAATGTGGCAGTTCTTCTGGGGAATCCATAACTCGTATCTCCTTGTTTCATCAAATGTCACAATGACTAAACACAAAAGATTGAGAGATAACATTACAAGTAAAAAATCAGACGTAATCATTGTTGTCAAATAAGCTTTGAGGACAAAGCTTCCCTGAAGGGGAAGGAAATGTAACAATAAAATAATAATAAATTAATATTAATTTATTATTAGTAAAGAATAGTTAAAGTCAATAGTCATGCCCTTTGGTGAAAAGGTGCAAGACAAGCTTATATAATCCCAAGCAATTGTAATTATTAATCATCTTACATATTTACAGGATCCTTGAAAGTATTATATTAATAAAAAAGTTGCATGCAACAAAGTTTATAGAAATGGCAGGACAGTAACCTGCAGAGTTCCAAAGAGATTGAAAATATTGAGAAATAAAGACTGATAAGAGACTCCTTTAGCTTACTTCTATGCCTGATATTGCTGCTAAATCCCCTGGTGGGATATAACCGATAAAAGACTCCTAAAACAATAAAACAAAAATACATTCAGTACCCATGGGGCTAGAATTGCTCCTTCTCCTTTACCTTCTTATCTTTGACAGGATGTTCCATTGTAGCCTCCTCCATTGCATGATATTTGCTTAGATTGTCATGAATGTAGCTCCCCTGGTTCATGTCCACCAATTTTTTCAAATCATCCTTCATATAGCCAATGTTGCACATTATCTCCTATAGGTCACAATGGTTGTCTTCAATTTGTGAGTCCTGATTGTCAATCTGTCGAGTCATCCATTCCATTATTTTGCTATTTTCTTCCACACTTTTGTTGATAATATCATAAAACCAACCCATTTTTTTATGTCCTTTAGGGTGTTCTGGATATCTTCCAGAGTGGCTCCTCTTCCTGCCATATTTCCCCGTAATACAACTGAATCTATCTGAAGTGAATTCTCGATACCTGATATGCTAAGAGTTTCCAGAATTCAGGGGGAAATACTTACATTTTTCTTTTGCTCTATCAATTTCATAGCCCCAACACAATTCTGCTTGCCAACAGCTTGGGGAGACTTGTCCCAAACCAACACAATTCCCATGTGATCGTGAACTCTATTACCGTCTTCGTCTGAACAAGCCTTGGTATTGCCAGAAAAGGTATGCAAATTTTAAATCTGGAATTGATCCGGGTTTTGTTTCAAGGCCTCACCTCCACTGTTCTTTCCCTCTATGTTTGTTTTTTCCTTATTCCTATCTGCTGAAGCTGAACCAGTCACTATACCCACGTACACAGACTCAATACATGCATTCTCTTTGACAAAAACCTTACCAAATACATCAGAGAACTCTGCAATTGAATGAGATGATGCCTCGGGAGAAGAGGGCTTATGGAGTTGTGCCATGGTTCGTGCGAGTCATTCCTTCATTGAATTTTACCTGTATCGACTTTAAATGTTGTCACATGGGCTTGGAGGATGAGGGAGATAGCCATCGGCCATGCTTGCTAGATGGATGCCTTCCAAGGAAGAATGTGTCTCATTCCATTGCTTCCAGGTAGAGGGAGGAGGGCCCAGTCTCCAAACCCAGAATTTCCAATAATTTTAATAAAATTTTGATTTTTCTTCTTGCTAGGAGAGGGCAAGAGAACCATAGGGTCCTGAACAAACTTAACATTTAACTTTTGGTGCCCTTGGAGGCACTCAAAATTCCATTGCTTCTTAAGCTACATAAAAAAGCTTGTGAAGAGTTCCGTTTACCTTGGACATCCCCACTCCAAGCTTAACTCCTGGGTTTTCCAGCTTATTTGCCTCAGCGTTGTTGCCTCCGAGAATGTGAAAATAGGAAGATTGAGTTTCTTGGAGATATGTTGAATACACTTGTAGATTCTTTTGGATTTGATCATGCCTCTATTACTTTCGTTGTTCATTTTTTGTATTACTTGCTTAGAGTCCCCAATTACTGTTATCTTTGCAATGCAGTCAAGATGCTTTACCAGTACATGCCATAGTATAGAGCAAGCCATTCAGCTTCATTGTTGATTTTCTGTCCTAGTGCCCAGGAATAAGTAGTCGCAATTTTCCCTTCAGGATCAAAGATGATCCCACCCACGCCTGCCTCCCCAATTACCAATTATTATTACTTATCCAGTTATGGATTACTTATTCTATCTACATTGGTATTTTACCTAAAAAGCAAATCACCCATGCTATTTGTGAAAAAGAAAGATGGAACGCTCAGGTTATGTATTGATTACAGGTAGCTGAACAAAGTTACAATGAAAACCAAGACCCATTATCTCAAATTGATGATCATTTTTTTTATCAAATGAGAGTAGCAAAAGTATTTTCAAAGATTGACTTGAGATTTGGTTTCCATCGGGTGAAAATCAAGGAAGAATACATCCAAAATACAACCTTTACAACAAGGTATGAACACTATGATTTTGTGGTGGTGCCATTTGGTCTCACTCATGCACCAACTGCATTAATGTGTCTCATAAATCATGTTTTTAGCAGGTGTTTGGACAAGCTTGTTCTTGTTTTTCTATATGACATTCTTATTTATTCTAAGAATTCATAGGAGCATAAGGAACATTTGAGAATGGATTTGAAATTGCTAAGGGAGCATAAGTTGTATGCAAAGCTAAACAAATACAGTTTTTATAAAATTCATTATTTGGGTCACATTTTTTTGGAGGAAGGAATATCAGTGGATATAGAAAATATTGAGGCCATTGTAAATTAGGCAACTGCAAGGAATGCGATGGTTGCGAGATCCTTTTTGGGTCTTGTTGGTTATTACAGAAGGTTCGTTAAAGGATTATCTAAGGTTGAACACCCCATCACTTCTTTGCAAAAGAAATGAAGAAAATTTGAGTGGACACAAAAATGTGAAAAAAGATTCCAAATGTTGAAGAAGCTTCTTACAAGTGCTCAAATTCTGAAAATTGCAAACCCAAAAAATTATTGCATGGTGTGCATCGATGCATGTAAATATGGAATTGGAGGAGTTATTCTGCAAGACAATCATGTGGTATGTTATAAGTAAAGAAAATCAAAAGAGCATGAAAATAATTATGCTACCCATGATCTAGAACTTGATGTCATAGTGCACGTTTTGAAGATGTGGAGGCACTATTTGATGGAAAGAAAATATGAGCTTAGGATAGACCATCAGGTTCTGAAATATTCATTTGAGTCACCGACACTAAATGCCAGGAAAGCTAGATGGCTGAAATTTTTATGTGAAGTTGATTTGAGATCAAACACATAAAGGGGAAAGAAAATAAAGTGGATGAAGCACTTAGCAGAAAAACACATGAAATGTATGTGGTAGCCATTAACATTTTCCAATTAAATTTGAGGAAAAAGGTTTTGACTCTTCTGTTGAAGATGAGCAGTATGTGCAAATAAAAGATAAAATATGGTAGCCTAATTCAAAAAAGAGGCATGAAGGTTATCATATAGATGATGACAAAATTTTTACTATATACATATAGAATTTATATTCCAAATATGGCGGACTTGAGGAGAATTATTATGGATGAAATCCATAATATGCCATATTTCAGTCACCCTAGATACCATAAAACAATTGTTGCATCTAAGATGAAATATTTTTGGCAAGGAATGAAGAAAGTCATTACAGAGTACATTTCTAAATGTATGAAATTCCAAAAAGTGAAGGAAGAGAATCAATGCCCAACAGGATGATTGCATCCTTTTCCAATTCTATAATGGAAATGGGAAGTGGTAATCATGGATTTTACTACCAGATTGCCAAATACTTAAAGAAAGCATGATTTTATCATGACTGTTGTGGATAAATTGTCTAAGATAGCACATTTTATTCTAGTGAATTCTACTTAAAAGGATGATGAGATAATAAGAATATCCTTGAAAGAACTACTCAAATTGCATGGCTTACCCAAAACACTTATATCTGATTGTGATACAAAATTTACTTCTAACTTATGGAAAAGTTTTCTATTTTTTTTGTTTATTTATTTTTTTTTTTCCATATTTGGATATAGTTTAACTTTAGCACTGCCTACCATCCATAAATGGATTGCCAAATAGATTGAGTAAATCAGGTGCTTGAATACATGCTTCACATGCATATGATGGACAAACCATCCAAGTGGGATATTATCTGGAATTGGTAGAGTTTGCATATAACAATGGGAAACAAGCATTACTGGGAATGAGTCCATTTGAAGCTCTGTATGACAGAAAGTGTAAAACACCAGTGACTTGGGATGATCCAATGTTGGGCCAGAATTGCTTAAGGATATGGAACAAAATGTTGCAAAGATTAGATAGAATTTAAACATAGCCCAAGATAGATAGAAAATCTATGCATATAAGAATCGAGTGCATAGGGAGTTTAATGTTGGGGATAATGTTTACCTTCGAGTGAGGCAAAGGAAAAGTTCCTTGAAGATCAAAACCTATCTCAAGCTATCACTAAGATATTGTGGGCCATTTGAAGTGCTTAAGAGGATAGGGCCAGTTGCATATAGAATTGCATTTCCTTCTAACACTAGAGCTCATAATGTTTTTCATGTTTCTTTTCTTAAGAAGTATGTACATGATCCTAATCATATGATTGGTTGGGATGTGATCTAGGTGCAACCCGAGGGATAGTTCCAAATAGGGCCACTATGCATCCTTGACAAGAAGGTAATATTGTTTTGGAACCAAGCCATTAGACAAGTAAAGGTGGAATGGAAGCACTTTGGCCTCGATGAGGCTACATGGGAGTTCGAGAATGCCATGTGAAGTGCATATCCATTTTGTTCTAATTTTGAGCAAACATTGAGGACAATGTTATTCTAAGGGGTATGGGATTATAATACCCCCTTTTTTTACTTGGAATGTATTGAATCAAAATTATGTAAATGATGTAAATATGTCAATATGGATTCCTAGTGCAGAGCTCAAGGATAAGGCCCGGCTAGTGAATGACTATGCATGTATGATGTGCATATTTTTAATTGGACCGTATGGTTGGCTTATCGTGCCAACTAGAAAGTTATGTAAATATTATGTTGGAAAAATAATAAAATGGTCCAAGATGGTTGTGTAAAGAGAACGATAGGGTCTATGATTCCATTGGAGGGGAAGAGGAAAGGGGGGTTATGGGGGACTAAATCCTTTGTTGCCAAGTGTCAAACTTAGAAATCATCCAATTGTTGTTATGTGATTTAAATGAGTCAATTACTTCCTTTTTACTATTAAATCCAATCATTGAATGGATGTGTGAGGTTGGTGGGAAAGGTCCTTTCATGTAGCTATGTGAGCATGGGGGTGAATGTCCTTTTATGATGGTTATGCCAATTGTAAGAATCCTTTCTTCTATAATCAAAAGTTATGTCAATATTCTTTTCACCATCCTCTCATATTCTTTGGAGTCTACCATTCATTCTCATTATTCGCATGCAGATTTACACTACGTAGAGTTTTTTCCTCTTGATGTTGATTACCATTACCATTATCAAACTATGCATTACTCAAAAATTCAAATTTGGAAGGAGAACTACATATCCAAGGGAAAAAAGAGTTGGTTGTAGTTGAGCATAGAGGCTAGGAAAGCCAAGAACCTTTACCCACCAAGTTTTGCATTAGAGAGAATTTGAGGTCAAAAATGGGCCTCCTAAGAGATGTACTACAAAGATATAAGATATATTAAAATATTATGAGTTAGGGGTTTTATGGGGTAGGTATATATGACAACTCACCTCCTACACTACTTTTTATTCACAATATAAATAACCATGGTTGAGTTACTTTTCTAAATTGACTATAAATCAAATTAATAAAATAACTCTACAATGGTGTAACTAAG
>LPNX010158956.1:409078-457419 GCA_001517045.1 Pseudotsuga menziesii | reverse complement strand
ATATATATATATATATATATGTATGTATACATACATATCTATATGTATATGTATGTATACATATATATATATATATATATATATACATTTGCCTCACTTACAAGGGTGCCTTTGCGCTATCTAATAGAGAATTGAATTGATTCAACGCCTAGTGCTCCTCTCCCTAACAACCTAGTATGCATACACTCTCTTATGGATAACGTAGAAACTAAATGCCAAATTCAAGAGCTAATTCAAAAGGGACACATTAAACCAAGTTGCTCACCTTGTGGGAGTCCAATTATGCTGGTTAAAAAAATAGATGGGACTTGGTGACTATGTATTGATTACAAAGCATTGAATGAAATCATAGGTAATAATTGGTGTACAACCATATAGGTTGATGACATTCTTGATCAAGTCAAGGGTGAAATTTTTTTTATTAAGGTTGATTTAAAGTCACATATCATTAGGTGGCAATTAAGAAAATTGATGTATGGAAGACAACCTTCAAATCTAAAGAATACCTCTTTGGGTGGTTGGTTATGCCTTTCGACTTGAGTATTTTCCCAACAACATTCATGAGGATGGTGGTTGAGATATTGTATCCGTTCACATATTCCTTTATGGTCATATATTTTGATGATATCCTCATCATTGGAAAAACTTGGGTGAAGCATTTGCAACACACCCAATAGGTTTTGAGCACCTTGAAACAAGATAAGTTATATGAAATTATGGAGAAGTGGTTATTCAACATGCACATAATTCAATATATGGGATACATCATGGATAAGTATGGTGTGCATGTGTATCTTGCCCAAATTTAATTCATTCATGTTTTGATCTTGAAGACACTAACATAGCTTTGTAGTTTCTTGGGCCTTGATAACTTCTACCACATGTTAATGTTAGGGAACTCTCATGCATCACAGATGAATGTGGTGTGCATACGAATCCAACCAAGATCTAGTTCATTCATGATTGGCTAGCCACAAAGACATTGATGGAGTTTTGGTACTTCTTGGGCCTCACCAACTTCTACAACGGGTTCATGTCTAGATTCTCTCATATCACTTGTCACCTAAGTCAAAGCATTTGAGGATTTGAAACATCACATTTCTCAACACAAGTATGCATTCTGCTAGACCTACAAAAACAATTCAAGATTGAGACAAATGACTCATATTATATTGTCAATGCAATCCTCAACATGGACATTCGATGACCTATCACAATGAGACACTCTTAAACGTACCCCACCTATGGAAAGGATATGCAATCCATTAGGCATGCATGTTAGCAATGGAAACATTATATTCAGGGAAAAAAGCAACCATCCATAATAATGACAAGCCTGCGCAACTCATGCAAACATAGCGAAAGCTGTAGAGTGACCTCCATTTGAAGTGGTTCATGTACCTTCAACAATTCCACTTGAACATCAAGTGCAACAAGTGCAACACAAATCCTCCATTAAGCGTGGGTAAACAAGTTTCATCCTTTCACCTTCAATATGGACTTATATGACATATGGACCATCTCTATGTTCCCTTAGGAAAGCATGAGAAGTTGATTTGAGAGGCACATTACAATTGGGTGTTAATGCACTTCAACACAGAGAAAACAATTGCAACACTATATAAACACTTTTGCTAGCCAAAGCTCTGGAAATATGTTGACATGCATGTTAGATCATACACTACCTATGGAAAATATTGCTAAACCTATCATCAAGAAGAAATATATGTACACTCCTCCACCTACTCCAAATAATCCTTGGGAATCAAACTTCATGGATTATATGTCAAACTTTCCCTCAACCAAGCATGCTGGCAAGTATGTACTTGTGGTTGTTGATTGGTTCTCTAAAATTTCCATTTTGGTACATTGCAAGAAGAGTATTATGACATAAACCACTACTAAGAACTTTTTCAAGCATGTTTGGGTTCATTTTGGGCTACCACATATAGCTATTTCTGATTGGAATAACATGTTTCTCAATATTTATTGTTGTAGTCCTTGGTTAATGATGAACAACAAGATAACCAAATTGCTTACATCCCACTCCATACCAACGAATACACAAAGTTAGTTAATAATATGATTGTTCATATCCTGAAACTAGACAACTCCAAGTATCCATGTACATCATACAAAAGCCTTCCTTATGTTCAAAATAGCTAGAACATAAGCTTCACAATTCTATTGACTGCAATTCATTTCCGACGTGCTCAAGGTTCCAACCATTGGACCCAATCATTGTAGCTCCACCTATTGCATCTACACAAGAAAATCCATCCCACGCTAAGATTGTGATAGATAGAGCAACCAAATTTGTTGAATCATCCAACAAATCCAACAACAATTTCATGATATTTTGAAGAAAAGTAATACCAATCATAAGTAGGTAAATGATCAAATTTAGGTTCCACACAAGTTTTTGGTTGGTGATAAGATATGGTTGTAACTGCAAAAAGAGCAACTTACACCCATCCACAGAAAGCACATACCACTTTGATATGGCCCTCGCACTATCACCAAAGGTTTTGTGGGTGAGAATGCTTTTGAATTAAGGATTCCACATTTCCTTGGCTTACACACTGCATTTATTATGGAGCTTGAGCATATTTCCCACATATGCTGGAAACCTAATAAGTTGCATAGTACTTGGCCCTACAAAAATCAACCCACATTTGATCGAATCATGGACACCAAGAGGGAGCGCATCCACTAATAAATCATACTTTTATACTAGGTTCTCAAAGTAGGGTAGCTTCTTTAATGAGATAAGTGGTTCACTAAGAACTAGATTTAACATAAACATCCCCATCTAATGGGGGAACTTGAAACAATGGAGACCATTACTTCCTATAGGTGGGACACATGATCTAGGTGGATATATTTGGCCACCCAATTTGTTTACTAACTCCTAGACAATGCTACACCTTACTAGTTTTACAATAGTTTGGTAAGTCTTGAACTTTCAATGCTTTTTTTGGGTACTTTCAATGCATTTTCAATGATTGACATGATTGGGAAATCTTTGATTGTCAAATTGTCTTAACACATAGAGCTCATAATAAGCTTTATAATGATTCAAGAAATGCTCCAAACAGAGTTCATATGCGAAAGTTGCGGCCCTAGGAAGTTGATGCATCAAGCAGGCTCTTTTGGACCCGCATTCCTTTTGCCACCTCATCTCCTAGGGTTAGGGCTTTCGAACTTAGGGTTTTAGGATTTATGTTAAAAGGTAGTTTTAGGATCTTGATATTGACTTTTTTACACATCTCTTCTCAAATATAGGCTACCACCATTATAGCAAGTTTGTATTGTTTCACATATTGCAATGTTTTCACTATTTCATTCATTAATAGAGTTTGGGCCTCATTATAGTTTTGTGCTCTTTACAATATCTTTGTGTTCTTTTACCTATTATTGTATCTTTATTTCATTCTCAACATACTTAGGATAAGGGAATCAATAAAACCTAAACCTTTCCCATCAAAGTAAGGAGGGAACCTAACCTTGATGCTTGTTCTTTGTTGTGTGTATTTCAGTTGAAAATGGATTAACTAGATTGAAATGTGCATCCTCTTACATTTTAAGTTGTCTTTCCTTATTTGCAAGTAGTAAGTATCTCACTGAAGCAAAAGAGGTCATTAAGCTATAATTTATTTATAACATTTTTTTTGTTAATTTCACTACAATATTTACTCAATAAAAAAACTCTCCACTTAAAAATCAACCTATAGACTCAAGGTTCACATTAAAGTTAACTCTTTATCTCAAATAACTTAATAACATTATTCCATTGTCCTTATTTTACCCAAACATATGTAATATCTTCACCTCCTTTTATTTTTCAGACGAAAAAAACCCGGCCTTGTTATTCTAAAAGAATCAAAGGCCATCAGAATGGGCCTCCCTTAATGGGGATACAAAGCTTCTTTGAGAACAAAGATACTCACAAGATCCAAAACATATAGACCTGGAAATTCCAATAGTCCAGCTCAGAAAATAAGCAAACTATCTCAGCTAATCCATAACAATCATAAACAGTTCTGAGCCAAGAGAACAACTAGAGTCCCAATGGCTGATCCAAAGATCCCCACCCCATACTAAAAACACATAAAAACCAACAGTCCCGTGCCATAAAATAAAAGGAGTCTAAGCTTCGGCACTATGCTCAAAGAGCTTCAAATTGCCATTCATATAAATAGTACCATTCATAATCTCCGAAAAGGAAAGGAACCCCGGGGACCAAAAAAGGGCTTCTTTGGATAAGCCATCAACACTCTGGTTGTGCTCTCGGTAGACATGTCTCATGTTCAACCAAATAAAACCACTCATGAGTGATCTGATATGATCACACCAATGCACCAGCTCAAGAGAAGCCAAAGAAGCTTTTTTGTTTGCCCAGTTGATGATAACTGAGGAATCCCCAAATACAGGCAAATAAGGGAGACCCATTCTGCCAGCCACAAATAAAAGAACTCACAAGGCCAGAAGTTCAGCTCTGGTATTGGTCGAAGTACCACAACCAAGCTTGAAATTGATGGTGTGCGAGCTGTTGATCACAATTTGGACCCCTGCTCCACTGCGAGAGTCTGCAGCAGCACCGTCAAAGAACCCACAAGGATACACCATATTTGGGGCAGCTTTTATTGTTCTGATTTTTTCCTTATGTTCCTTAACAGGATAGAAATGCATCAAGTGACTGATCTGATGGATCACATGGTTCACTGATGCCTGCACTCCCTCAAAGATGCAACATTTAGTAACTTCCATATACACCAGCAAGCAAAGAACAACAAGTAACCATAAACTGAGTGCTTCATCCAATTAGAAAGCCAATGCATAATCAACTCAACAAAGAAAATTCCAGAAAGTGGAAAAATAATAACATGGTCGTTCACTATAATCATCACCTTACAAAATCAATATAAAACTAATAACATGGTAACTCACTATAATTACCACACTTCAAACTTAGAAATAGAAAGCATTAACTTCACTTCACAATCAATATAAAACTTAGAAAAAAAAATTAATAGAAAGCATTAACTTTTTTTTAAAATTTGTTACAACAACAAAGCCATGTTATTAAACATCCTTATCAAAATTTGTTCTGCATTATTACCACGCTTCGCCTTCTCTCTCACGTATACCATTGTAAAACAAGGGCCCATTTGGCTTTTGGCCTGATGCAAGATCGCTCAAGCTCTTTAGCCGAAGTTCATATGCCTTCCAACGTAATAATAATGTCCCAGTCCTATGGCCGAAGATCACCATAACTCAGCAAAATATAACATTATAGGAACCACGCTGACCCCAAATTCAGTCTTGCACCAGTCAGTCCTCTTGAGGGGCAATTCAATAAATTACTAATGGAGCTCTCCCCAGTCTCCACGGATTAGTTGGCAGTTCGTTGGGCACGAAGAGAAACAGAGGATGAACGCAACGAATCCACGCGAGATGCATACTGTGAGTGATCTTTATCCCTCTTACAGAAATTTCACCGTCTTTTATTTTTCGCGTCGATCAGTTTTTAATATAATTTACTAGTTTGTTATCTCAAAAAATGTGGGTCTACCTGGTTTAAATTGATAGCTTCATCTGCAGTGGGAGGAAGATTTGTATACCGTTATTAGCGTAAATTTTCATAGCCATTGGGCTCTTGTAACTCTTTTGATTCTGACTGGAAGCTTTAGTGGCTCAAAGAATGAATAAATATGGTTGTATATAGGTTTTACCATACATACTATTCTTCAACCGGAACGATTTTTCTCATTGTAGCTGTAAGACATTTCAGGGTACAAGCTAGGATTAGCGAGAGTGATTTAATTCCTATTTAGCAATCAATAAGTGTCGTTTTGAGTACAGGACAAGTTGACGAAAGGGTAAGTGATCAATATTCATTCCCTGCATCTATTGTACTGATCATCGTTATCTATTGATCATTTTTTCCCTTTTTGTAAATGGCCCTTGGTAACTGGTTAATGAAGTGGGTTCTACCTTCCTCTTAACCGAGAGATGTATATTCCACTAAATTTGCCTAGGACTTAACATTTGGCTTAGTCTTTTGAGATACTCCACACTTGTGAGCAATCAAGGTCGCTGGGACTTCAAACCAGTTTTGGATGCAACGACCTGTGAGCTAACTCTACGGACCATATTAATGCAACGACATGTTTTCATACAGTTTTAAACCTGGGTACAAGCACTTAAAGTGCTTTGATTTAACCACTTGACCACATCTATCAATCAATTCTGTCTTATAGTTATTATTGGCTTGCAAATATTATCTTCGTATAACAAATTACTTAATTTCTTAAAAGTGGTATCTAAGCTTGTCATGACTAATTCTTTAGCGAGTTACATCTGATCTATCTCCTTATCTTCATTTGTTCTTTGTGATTATCCATTTTCCACAATCTCTCCCATTTTATTTTTCTTTTTATATACAAATGAGTAAAAAAAAATCATTGCACCAAGAGAAGCAGGGTGCTTTTGGTGCTCTTTAAAGATGGGTGGAAGAAATGTCCGTTTAACATGTGTGAAATGCTAATAAATTAAATTGAAGAAAAATCTTATGTTTAATGGCTTAGGTAAAAGAATGCTCATGGGGCGTAGAATAGACTGTGAATGGGTGTATCGTTAAGGCACTCCTTGCGTAAGGTCACTGGTTTGAAACTCCATGGGTATGAGCATATAAAAAAAGGCTAAGGTAAAAAATGAAAAAAAAGAAAGAGTCAACCTTATTGTTAAAAATTCAAACTAGCGTAAATCCATTTTAACCTTGGAACTTTTAAGTGGCGAGATGTTTGCGCCAACTTTTTTATCCCTCTCAATGTTTGATAGATTTGGGGTTAAGATGGATTTATGCTAATCTTTGAAATAGGAATCTCCTTTTAGGCCTCTTGTCTCTTATTGGGCACTTGTGACTTGAGTTCAGACACTCATGGGACATGTTTCCATTAGGGCACATGTCCCATGCGTGTTCGATAGGAAAGCACATTGGTAGTGTTTTTTTTTGTTGGCAAAGTGGTGGAACCCCCCTGACTAGCAGGGTTGCCATTGGCTAAGTAACCACGAACCAGGGGCATCTAAGCCGTCAAAATCACCCGGGGATCGCACGCGGCCTGGACCGCACCAACCCTTAACATGGTTGGATTTTTTGTATCCGACATGATTAGGACCGGCGACCTTTCAGTTTAGGGGGCGTCTTAACCGTGCCCCGCCACCAACTGTTCTACATCTCGCGGATAAGCACATTGGTAGTGTTAGTGGTATTGATGCTTATGATTTTAATTATGAGTTCTAGGAGGATGAGCTACGCGATTCTTCTACCCCATTTTATTTTTTCCATTAGCATTCTCATCTATCATCTTATCTGCGCAATACATTTTGTTGACATTGAATGAGAAAATTATAGTTCTTGTTTTCATATTGATGATTGATGGTGTATTCTTGTGTGTTTGATGCATTGTAGTTCTATTTCTTAAATGCTCAAAAGATTTACATACATTGGGGTCTTGTTATCACACAAAGTGTAGCTACCCATTGAAGGTAGCCTATCCAGGACGGTAGAGTTAAGGTAGCTAACAGGTGACACTGCAAGGACCTTGTCCACTACGGGTTGAAGGGTAGTTGTCACACCGGTCAGGACCTTGTCACTTTAGATCAATTTGGAGAATAATCAAGAGGGAGACCCTACTAGCCTATGAGGACTAGTGCATTTACTCAAGACACTCCTAGGGTTATGCAATGAATGAACAAGGAGAAATAATGAGTAAGGAAGTCTAGATCTAGAGAATAGATGTGGTATAGAAGGTTAGGGTGAAGTTGGGGAGGCTTAGAAATAAGGAAAAATACCCAATTTAATTAAGAATGTACCACAAAGAGTTTAGTAACATAGATTTAGAGAGATCTTACCAAATAAAATCAAACCCTAATGAAATCCACCTAGGGTTTAGGCAAAAATGGACAAAGTGGACCCAAAAAAGTAATAGGGGTGTCAAATGGCTAGATCTCGTGGCTTGAAGGATAGATCTGTGAAATTAAAGTGGGTTCAAGCATACCCAACTGATAGATTTGAAAAATAGGTCACCCACCCAAGGAGGGCGCCCCACCTAGAGAGACTAGTGCTAGGTCCCAGGGCAAATGGAGTCGATATTTTTTATGAAATTTGATATCTAAGGTTTATTTGATAATCTCCAAGTGGGTTTTGATGACCGTCATCAAAAACTCACTGGATCTATCAAATCCACAAAACTAAGGTTTTAAAATGAGGGTTTGGTGGTGACAATTAGATTGAGCCCTAGAAAAATAAAACAAATGCAAATGTACCTAGAAATACTTACTACTAACCTCGTATGGTGATGATTTTTCTTTCCAATCAATTGCGAGCGTTTTTCATGCAATGCCAAGTGAAATCGATTTGCCTTCCAAGAGACCTGTGCACCCTCCTCCTCCAAAAGAGATCTACCTAAGTGAGAATCGATTTGCAAAGAGGGAGAGAGAATTAATGAAGAAAGAAACAACGAGCATCAAAATGATCACAAGATACAATAAAGATACTCCTTGAAACCCGAAATGATTTGAGGAAGAGATATGGAGCTTAGTCATAATAGCATCCCCATCAAACCGCCGTCTCCATTAATGGTATGACCACCTACAAAAATATTAGCAAAGCATAGATCCATCAGAATGCTAGAAAGATAAATATTTTCCAATCTCCACACAAGACTTTCGATAAAGCTTCCGATGGTTTTTGCAAAAATATTTTATTATTCCAAGAGCTCAAGAGCCAAAAGTCCATTTTACAAATGAGAGAGCCTCTCAATATATAGATCTCTCAAGTACATAAAACCCAGATCCAAAAAGATCAAGGGTCAAGATCATAAGATAAGATCAACCTAATCTACGACCAAGATTAGCCAGATACATCATACATGGATCAACTCAATAATAGAGGGGGGCACATCCTACGCTGTTGGGAGTGGGAAGTGGGAGCGAAAAGCGAAATTTTCAAAAGATTCTATTTTGGGAGCGTTTCGAGAGCGTTTTTTTATATAATACCTATGTTGCCAAGGTACATGTACCTGGGGGTAGGGTACACGTACTCGTATCGGGGTACTTGTAGGGTATGTCTCCTGCCGTACCCTGCCGTATCCCATACTGGGTCCACGTACTCGAGACTTCGTTATAAAAAAGGGGTACTTATAGGCGAAATGGTACGCCATACCCCATGTTTGGGTACTTCGTACCCAACGTTTGGGTACTTCGTACCCCATGTTTGGGTACTCCGGGGGTATGGCCGAATCAATAAAATGCAATTCATTGGGGAAAATGTAATGATCCCCCACCAAATCTGAACTAATTTTTTGCTACCTACGTATGGAGGCTGGTTCAGGACTTATGTCAAACACTTTGCAATGCCATTCAAATTCCACTGAATATTGCCCAAATCTAGTAGATTGATTTTACATTGATTTACAATGAATGTTTTTATGGTTTTGTGTTCAACACTCATGGAACATAATTTGACTACCAAATGTGCACATAAAAAATATACATATGTATTTAATATTGAGAAATACACTCACATCAATGCAGGAATATATTTGGCAATTTTCAATTTTTTATTGCCTATAACAGTAGTACAAATAGGTGTTTAAATTAATATTTCAAGTGTACTTTCAAGACTGAGTTTGATTCTTTGTTACAGCTGCTTGGTCAATGATTTATCAAATTTTATGTTTCAAAATTTCAATCTGAATGTTCACTGTTCAAATAATAATCGAATTTATAATTATTGAATCATGATTCATAATTTATGAAGAAATCTAGATGCATGTATGATGTGACTATGACACACACACACACACACACACACATATATAGAGTACCCTCGACGTACTCAAGTACCCTTTTCCAAAAAGTGGCATCCCCGTACCTGTCCCCGTACCCAAGTTTCCTGGAAACTTAGTATAACAACCTTCAAATTTTAACATATAATATTTGCCATCAACAAAATCAAACAGTCTAACAGATAACATCAACCATGATTGCTCCTGCTGCCTTATCCTCAATGATTGCTCTTGTTGCCTTATAATTAGCAGCATTATCTCTGATGACTTGAATGACATTGTATGGCCCAATCGTTTGAAAGGTTTCAAGTAAAGGTTGTGCAATATTAATACTAGGCTTGTAGCAATCTAAGTAGTCATGAGTTGAAAGGAAGACCGCACCACTAGCAGACACACCAAGAATATTTATCAATGGCTTGCCTTTAACATTTGTCCACCCATTAGATACAATGGATACCCCATAGTTGGACCAATCATTTGTAAACTTTCCAAGAGGACTATTGATTTTGGCTCTTTCCCTATCAAGCCCCACGGTTCTAACTCTGTCATAATCATGGCTCATGTATCCTTTAGGGGCACCATTGATGGCTTGTACCATTTCATGTCAATAGGGTGGGCGAAGAAACATTGAATGGCACACCACATGCATAAAGAAACTTGTAATTTTTTGAATCCACATCATCTCTGCCACCAAGGTCAAGGAAATTTGATAATGTTTTTCGCATAGGCGAGAATCCTCTGGCATGGGTGGATGATGATCCAAATCCACTACTAAATATTCTCTGTGGGGATTCAAATTTGACCCTTGATCTTTTGGATTGTTTTGAGCGGCCTCTTCTTCCATCTTGTATTTGTTTCTTTCTTTAGCTGACACTTAGTCACATGTTTTGACTCCAGTAACCTTACCTTGATCACATGGCATAAGCCGACACAAATGCTTTCTCACATGGGTATATGAACCCGTGTAAGTTTTATTACAATGGAGGCATGCAAACTTCACGGTTCCACCCCCTCTACCTCTCCCAAGCCTTGCCACATACTTCCACAAAGGTGTTGTGTCTTTTTGTTTTTGCCCCTCATCACTCTCAATCTCCTCCTCCTCCTCCTCTCCATGGTATGTGCCACTCCCTATGTCTTCTTTCTCATCATTGCCACCACCAAATCTACTTCCCACCACCATCATCATGAGAAGAATCAGAATCAAAAACAAAAACCACATACCCTTCATGCTTCTTGATTCAATATGAGAATCACTTCTTGCTTGCAATAGAATGATGGAGAAGAAGAATATGGAAAGAGTAGGAAAAAAACACATACAAGGTTTAAAATTTTAACATAGTGAAATATTTTTTTCAAAAACAAACAAAGATTGGGTTTTTAGAGCCTACCTCTTTAGCTCTTCAAGGATGGTTGAATGTTTCTATGGAAGCCTTCAATCTTCCTTCCAAGCCCTCACAAATAGAAGCTTTCAATCTCCCCTTCAATCCCCTACAAATTTGCTCTCAAACGACTAGCAAAGCCACTCAAAGCCATAGCAAGATAAATGAAAACAAGCAAATGAAGACAAGAATGAGTCCAAATTGAGTCCAATAGTGTTTATAAAGGCTAATTGAACCCTAGCCAATCACTAAAAAACAATTTTTTTTTGCAAAATTGAGAAGAATGGAAAAAAAATTCCTTAATGCATAGAATCGCTGAGGGAGCGTTTTCTTTTTTTCTCGGGAGCGTTGAGGAATTGCTCTGGGAGCGTTGCTCCCTCAATGATTCCGGGGATGACAGGGAGCATTTTTTTCCCTAGGAATCGTGATTCCCAAAAATGCTCCCATGAGGAATCACGATTCCAGGAGTGATTCCTCATCGATTCCTCTCGGAGTGCAAATCGGGAGCGAATCGTGGAGGTCCCTAGCGATTCCCCGCAGTCTTGGGCACATCACTAAAAATGCCCAAGGAGGGGGCGCACCACGTAAAGATGAGTAATAGTCATGACATAGCACATGGTGGGGCTAGGAGGTTATACTATCCTTCACTAACATGGCCCCATGGCACAATAACAAGGTACGATAATCAATAATATCATGAAGTGATCAAAATCACTTGGACGTCCCCCTAAAAAATACATCAAAACGCCCTCAAAGTGAAGAAATCAAGGATGTGTGGACCCCATGTAGAGTGAAGCTGATGCCGGATGATGAAGGTGACCCCAACACTATGTCTCAGACCAATTCCATGCCATTTCCTTGGCTCATTTTCCCAAATTGATTTCCTCATTAGCCATCTTTTATCATCAAAATGCTGCCTCGGGAACATAAAACTACCAATATCTCATCGGGGACCAAAATCTGAAGCCAATTGACTACATGGATGGGTTTGACACCATAGCTGTATGGTATAATCGATTGTCTGCACCCCATGTTTCCCTTCGGCGCCTTAGGAGAACTCACCATCAACTGCAATGCATTTTATTTGATTTCCTAGGGCTAAACTGCTGCAAAATGCTAAAAGACCCTTATCTCACCCGCAACTTCCCGAAACTAAAAAACAACCACACCAATGGACTTAGAATGTCTAATCAACTAGGAATGAGTACTCGTACACCATATGTCCATCATAAAGGTACGTCAGAGGCCCCATCCATGTCAGAACGATAATAATAACAAAGCCTGTAAATGCTGATAATCATGAAAATAATACAAGACATCATAGTAAACCACCATCGGAAGCATGAATATGTTTAATGGACATTGATAGACCACAAATAATCATCATCCACAACCATCAGCCTAAAACTCATCCCGAACCCTGCTCCTGGCTTGGTCAATTGGGTTGACTAGGTCAAGAATGATCAAACAATGACCCAAGTGCTAAGCTCTGATACTGTAAAGTACAAAATGGATATGCATGCTTAATTATCTATGTTAACAATAAGACTCAAGTACAAGTAGCTTCTGTTGGCGATTATAAGCACAATACATATATATAAATAATCTAAATCAAAATAGTTAGCTGCTTTAAACACGAGCCTCCAGTGTGTTGTTGCCTGAAACTAGCATGCGGGTGCCGAAAGCCCAAACCGCGGGCGCGCTGGCTCGGCGACAACCTCTCTCTCTAGAGGCCAATGTCACCACACCTTCTCTCTCCTCGCTTCAGGCTGGCTCTTCTCCAGCTCTAGGGGGGTTTCCCTAAGTTCGGATCTCTAAGGCAGGTGCAGCTGAGGGCAGGGTGATCTGAAGAGGCTGCCTTAGAGAAACTCGGGTAGCAGAAAGGAAAATAAGTCGGATTGATGGGCAGGAAGGGAAGGGAGGATCAGTCCTCGAGGGAAAGGCCAGTGCCAGTATCAGAAGGGCGAATGGAGTCAGAAGGGGAATCAGAAAGGCTTTGCGTTTTGCAGAAGGGAGATCAGGCTGGTCCGCTCCATAATCAGAGGCCAGGAGAATGGTAGTATAACTGACTACTTTCCATTACTCCCAGACCTCCAAGAACATAACGGCGACAAGCAACTTAGCAGCCGCAAATGCTTGCCCAACGTGCTAGATTGTTAGCCTTCTATGCCGGCTTAGTCTACAACTTATGAAAACACAAGATTACCACTGAAAAACCCAACATGTCCAAAAAACTCAACAATGAATTTCTTTATTAACTCTGGGGAAAAAATCCTCCCAGCCCAAAAACTTTCTATCTTTACAAAAGAAAAAGGATAACCTTTTTATAGGCCCAAAGGCTAAAAATCTCTAAAAAAGAATAAAATAATAAAAATTTAAAAATGAATCAAAGATCCACAATTTTTTCCTAAATAACTACTTAACCGCTACAAAGTGTAATTAACAGTCTGTTTAAAGAACACCAAAAAAATGCTGACAACTACCGATCAAAACACTAAGCGAGTATGTCCACGTGGATGGATTCCACAATTCGTGGCTTTTCCATACAACCGGCCAAAAATGACTTTACATCCGGTAGCTGTCTACTTTTATCAATGCTTAACAGAAAGAGAGCATGCCCAATATCCGCGTTATGGCATATCTTCGGGATGCGTGGCAGATGAGGGTAAACCACTGTTTGGAACCATTCGGTTGCTCTCGATGCCATCTGAGTCGGCTGCTTCACGACTTGGCTTCTACAGGAAATTTATTGGCTGCCACTGAAATTGTGTCCAACAAATCTTTAAGGAAAACGCCATGACAAGCTAAACCGACTACTTTGAAAATACACCAGTTGAAACAAATCAACTCAGCCATAACGCCGAGAGTAGATGTCAACAATAGACCGGCAAATGAAACCTGGCACCTTCACGTGGATGATTTTCATGGTGTTAAGGTTTTCTGGTTCAGCAATCCAAAGCCACCAAATCGAAATTGATCCTTAATCACGATTTACGCCAAGCTACTAATGAGAAAGGTTCATGATTCGGCTGCCAGCTCTCAAATCCAAAACAGAGTTGATTACAGCAAGGAACACCTGCCCCGTAGCCAGTGGTCAACCACGGGAGTCGACCCCTCCACAAACACATTTGGCTGTCAACTGACGCGTTGTGAATGGATGGTCACGATGGCTGCCAGCGATCCGTGATAACAGGTCTAGATTTCTGCAGAGAATCAGTTTAACTTGACCGCCACGATTTCAGCTAAAGGAATGGTTACACGCCATCATAGATTGCTCCACGCGGCCATGCCAAAACAAACCCACGGTCCAACTTGGAATTGGCTGCCAACAGGAACGTCGTTATACCCGATCCATTCTAGAGTGCTGGGACTTGATACACTTCTGCCAAATTGGGCTGTCATCCTCGATAACATCAAATTTCTCTTTGAGACCATTTCCAGATTGAAGTGACAAAGAAGATAACAAAGGTCCTGGCTGAACCGGCATAACATAGTCTCCATGCTTCTCAAACATCTCCACCTTGAGAGAACTACGAGTCATGGGAGATTCATACTGTAATGCCATTCTTGACAACTCCTTACTCCCTTTTGTTGGTTTCACATTCCCTGGCTGTTCCTTTGAGGAGGTGATTTCATCATCTTGCATCATAGTAGCCTGAGCCTTCAAATCCTCCAGCTTAAACTTCCAGGCACTAATACCTCGTTTGTACTCACTCTGTGATCTCTCTTCTTTCTCTTCATAAGCCATTTTATTTTGTGCCACTCTGTCCATTTCTCTTAGCTTCAAGATCTTACAGCGTTCACCAAGTGGAGGTAAACCATCAAGAACTGTTCGAGCCACATAGTCATTTGAACGGGCATGCTTGAAGAAGTGATGTTTCAATAACTTTGTTGATGATGGTCACTTTGTAGGATCCTTTACTCGACACATAGCTATCATTTCCTTGAAAGACTTGGAAAAATTTCTTGTCCCTTTCATAGTCAAGACCTGGAGATGCATTCTACAAGGGCATAAGCAAGACCTTCATTGGAGGTTATTTGGAAAATGGAGCATGACCGTGAGCAAGCTCTAATGCAGTTATCCCAAGGGACCATATATCAACTTTGAAATCGTAGCCATGAAGTTTTTCCATAACTTCAGGTGCCATCTCTTCACTGCATTGGATGTCTGCCTGAAACCCTGAAAAAGATAACTTCACCATTATATGTTTCTAGAGCTACTTCTCTGACCCCGTCCTTATCAATATTATAGAGCAGTGGACTGACATGGACAGTTGACTTATGGAATGCTGGCCAGCGTGGTATTTTGTCTCCATAATGGACAAAAGAAGGAACCACTATTTCTAATTTACCATCACTATTAATATCAGCAACTAAAGGTGTTGCATAAATGCTCTGTCCTGAAGAAGTTATGCTGCTATGCATGATTTGTAACAAGTCCAGAAAGGAGTTTCCATCCACGTGAAAAAACTTTGGACACCCCTGTCAAAGTGGGGGTAACATCTGGCTCCATGGGGGACGTGTGCTCTCAGAGAGAGCACACGAGAACCTCAGATTCTCTGGGTATCAACAGACCCAAACTGAAAGAAAAATGTGATGGGATGGCTTCATTCACATCCCACACTTTATTACACAACAAAGAAGAATATACTGAAAATTTTAATGCTCATGGAAGAGCTTATTTTTCTTCCTACCTACCTAACTTAACATGAATCTAGACACTGTCAAGTGTATGCATACAAGTAATGGAGCCATTCCAGCATTTTGTCAATAATATGATCTCTTCCCTTGTGTTTGGTCATTACCCAAGACAAAATCTCATCAAATATGTTGCAGATCTGAACTGGAAATGCCATCAAAGTATGGCTGTCATAGAAAAGCTTATGCTGCAAACACAAGTCATCTTTCAAATCTCCAATCATATAGCACATTGGAGTGCATGCTTCATCAAGATAACACTGAAGAGGGCTTAGATAAGCATTGGGCAGCCCTTCGTCAAACTGGATTTTGTTATCCATAAGACTTTCAAGAGACATATCTGCAACACAAATGTTATTAGTATCAAAATATACCTGATGCAACTTCTCATCTACAACATGAGGTTGTTCATAAGCTTGGGGCAGCTTCACATCTTCTATTATAGCTCTATCAGGGATCTCTTCAGCAATGTCTTCAACCAAGGTTTCTTGTACTGCTTCCTCAACCAGATCTTCCATGGTTTGTTCTTCATGAATCTCTTCCTCAAGTTCGTGATGGACCCAAGGGATGAGAGCATCATATTTTTTAGCAAGCTGCTCAATCTCATCTACTGTCCCATTGTGCCAGCGGAGGAGACACCTCTCGAAAAAATTTGGCACTAAATCTATGGATTTATCCAACAAACCATTGAACCAAGTCATTGCATCATTTACCAAATTTATGGCAAAAACGATCATAATTTCATCCTCATGATGAACATCAACATCAGCCATAAGTTTGCAGAAAGAGGCAATGTGATGGGTGGCTGAAACACCATCATTTCCATGAAATTCGGGAAGAATATCATGTATCTCAGGGTCGTAGCACTCTCTAGGAAATCCATCGACTTTCGAGAAGTCCAGTGGGCCGTAAGCCTCGTGCCACATATCCCATGGTTCTTCCATAAATCAGACAATGCGATACTTAATTTGAAAAGACGCGTTAAATCATACCTCATACCAAACTTGTGGAGTTGCCAAGGTGAGCTTGAAAGCCTTCTGATGAGTGTGCTCACCTCTACACCCAATCGGATCTTCAAATTTGTAAAAGGACAAGGGCTCTATCCCTTCATGGAGTCGCCATGTGAGAGGAAGAATCTGCAATGTAATATCCCACAGATGTCAATGAAGCATGGTCTTCAAAATCCGGGAACTGGACTTTGTCCCCGGCAACGGCGCCAAAATGTTGTCGCCCGAAACTGGCACGCAGGTGCCGAAAGCCCAAACCGCGGGTGCGCCAGCCCGGCGACAACCTCTCTCTCGAGAGGTCAATGTCACCACACGTTCTCTCTCCTCGCTTCAGGTTGGCTCTTCTCCAGCTCTAGGGGGGTTTCCCTAAGTTCGGATCTCTAAGGCAGGTGCAGCTGATGGCAGGGTGATCTGAAGAGGCTGCCTTAGAGAAACTCGGGTAGCAGAAAGGAAAATAAGTCGGATTGATGGGCAGGGAGGGAAGGGAGGATCGGTCCTTGAGGGAAAGGCCAGTGCCAGTATCAGAAGGGCGAATGGAGTCAGAAGGGGAATCAGAAAGGCTTTGCGTTTTGCAGAAGGGAGATCAGGCTGGTCCGCTCCATAATCAGAGGCCAGGAGAATGGTAGTATAACTGACTACTTTCCATTACTCCCAGACCTCCAAGAACATAACGGTGACAAGCAACTTGGCAGTCGCAAATGCTTTTCCAACGTGCTAGATTGTTAGCCTTCTATGCCGGCTTAGTCTACAACTTATGAAAACACAAGATTACCACTGAAAAACCCAACATGTCCAAAAAACTCTACAATGAATTTCTTTATTAACTCTGGGGAAAAAATCCTCCCAGCCCAAAAACTTTCCATCTTTACAAAAGAAAAAGGATAACCTCTTTATAGGCCCAAAGGCTAAAAATCTCTAAAAAGAATAAAATAATAAAAATTTAAAAATGAATCAAAGATCCACAATTTTCTCCTAAATAACTACCTAACTACTACAAAGTGTAATTAACACTCTGTTTAAAGAACACCAAAAAAATGCTGACAGCCACCGATCAAAACACTGAGTGAGTATGTCCACGTGGATGGATTCCACAATTCGTGGCTTTTCCATGCAGCCGGCCAAAAATGACTTTACATCCGGTAGCTGTCTACTTTTATCAATGAGTAACAGAAAGAGAGCATGCCCAATATCCGCGTTATGGCATATCTCCGGGATGCGTGGCAGATGAGGGTAAACCACTGTTTGGAACCATTCGGTTGCTCTCAATGCCATCTGAGTCGGCTGCTTCACGACTCTGCTTCTATAGGAAATTTATTGGCTGCCACTGAAATCGTGTCCAACAAATCTTTAAGGAAAACGCCATGACAAGCTAAACCGACTACTTTGAAAATACACCAGTTGAAACAAATCAACTCAGCCATAACGCCGAGAGTAGATGTCAACAATAGACCGGCAAATGAAACTTGGCACCTTCACGTGGATGATTTTCATGGTGTTAAGGTTTTCTGGTTCAGCAATCCAAAGCCACCAAATCGAAATTGATCCTTAATCACGATTTACGCCAAGCTGCTAATGAGAAAGGTTCATGATTCGGCTGCCAGCTCTCAAATCCAAAACAGAGTTGATTGCAGCAAGGAACACTTGCCCCGTAGCCAGCGGTCAACCACGGGAGTCGACCCCTCCACAAACGCATTTGGCTGTCAATTGACGCGTTGTGAATGGATGGTCATGATGGCTGCCAGCGATCCGTGATAACAGGTCTAGATTTCTGCAGAGAATCAGTTTAACTTGACTGCCACGATTTCAGCTAAAGGAACGGTTACACGCCATCATAGATTGCTCCACGCGGCCATGCCAAAACAAACCCACAGTCCAACTTGGAATTGGCTTCCAACAGGAATGTCGTTATACCCGATCCATTCTAGAGTGCTGGGACTTGATACACTTCTGCCAAATTGGGCTGTCATCCTCGATAACATCAAATTTCTCTTTGAGACCATTTCCAGATTGAAGTGACAAAGAAGATAACAGAGGTCCTGGCTGAACCGGCATAACATAGTCTCCATGCTTCTCAAACATCTCCACCTTGAGAGAACTACGAGTCACGGGAGATTCATACTGTAATGCCATTCTTGCCAACTCCTTACTCCCTTTTGTTGGTTTCACATTCCCTGGCTGTTCCTTTGAGGAGGTGATTTCATCATCTTGCATCATAGCAGCCTGAGCCTTCAAATCCTCCAGCTTAAACTTCCAGGCACTAATACCTCGTTTGTACTCACTCTGTGATCTCTCTTCTTTCTCTTCATAAGCCATTTTATTTTGTGCCACTTTGTCCATTTCTCTTAGCTTCAAGATCTTACAGCGTTCACCAAGTGGAGGTAAACCATCAAGAACTGTTCGAGCCACAGTCATTTGAACAGGCATGCTTGAAGAAGTGATGTTTCAATAACTTTGTTGATGATGGTCACTTTGTAGGATCCTTTACCCGGCACATAGCTATCATTTCCTTGAAAGACTTGGAAAAATTTCTTGTCCCTTTCATAGTCAAGACCTGGAGGTGCATTCTGCAAGGGCATAAGCAAGACCTTCATTGGAGGATATTTGGAAAATGGAGCATGACCGTGAGCAAGCTCTAATGCAGTTATCCCAAGGGACCATATATCAACTTTGAAATTGTAGCCATGAAGTTTTTCCATAACTTCAGGTGCCATCTCTTCACTGCATTGAATGTCTGCCTGAAACCCTGAAAAAGATAACTTCACCATTATATGTTGCTAGAGCTACTTCTCTGACCCCGTCCTTATCAATATTATAGAGCATGACCCCGTCCTTATCAATATTATAGAGCAGTGGACTGGCATGGACAGTTGACTTATGGAATGCTGGCCAGCCTGGTATTTTGTCTCCATAATGGACAAAAGAAGGAACCACTATTTCTAATTTACCATCACTGTTAATATCAGCAACTAAAGGTGTTGCATAAATGCTCTGTCCTGAAGAAGTTATGCTGCTATGCATGATTTGTAACAAGTCCAGAAAGGAGTTTCCATCCACATGAAAAAACTTTGGACACCCCTGTCAAATTGGGGGTAACACAGTGTTAACTCATTTATAGATTTAGCCATTTTGCTAGTCAGGGGTGAAGGTGAATGAAACCAGGTAAGGCTAAGGGGATGACTTAACACTCGACACTATAAGCATCTAGGCTAAAGGACAAGGGAATCCACACAACACATAAGTTGGACTAGGTGAACAATAAGGAATGGTGATGTCTCACATATGGGTGGAATAATGAGAAGGCTCCTCTAGACTCTAGACAAGCAACCTATTTAACAATTTATTTGCATAGCAATATACACTAGTTAACGTCTAGAGGCAGGTGCCCTGGAAAGCCTTCTTGGATTCTAGAAAATGACAAAGACATGACCCTTGCAGGTCAGTCTCACCCTGTTGCCCCGTGGTTGCAAATGAGTCATACATTATACAATGATTGAGTGCTCATCCTCTAGCCATCAACTTTTTGAAACATTTATTTTATTAACTTGTCAGCTTCCAAGAGAAGGTGCCCTGGAAAGCCTTTTGGGCTCTAGAAAATGACTAAGGCCTAGCCTTGCTACCAGCGAGCATCCATAGCCTCGACGGGTTTGCCTCACCCTATTGTCTTGTGGGGGAAAATGAGCCTTACATCATACAATGGATGAGTGCTCATATCTTGGCAACTGGCTAATTTTACTTTAATTTATAGTAGTGTCTAAAGATGCTTTTGTTTTGCTGGCAGGGAATCCATCTAGAATAACTTTAAGTTTTGATGCCTTAGTGTCTAAAGACACTTTTTGGTAAGACTACTTGTGTTCAAGACCTAGAGGTAGACCATACATGTGATAAGAATCACATAAACCAACACCAAGCACAATTTAAACATGGAGACCTATTCCAACATAGAGGTGAAGGTGGGGGAAATCCTAGATGTCACTAGTCAAGTTACAATTCAAGGTTAATCAACAACAAGGGAAGACAACGGATGGATAGAGACAATGGAAATGGTGCCAAGATAAGCAAGTTGTGTCCCTGAAGGGAATGACCAAATCCATACTACAAGTAGGGCATGACCAATAAGTATACAAAGGAACCTCTTGAATGTAGCAGCTAGATCATTTATACTTTAGATTCCAACTAGACCAATAAAGGATCGTCAACATATCGCCACTATCAACTAAGTCTCACTGCTAGAATAAACAACAGAGCAAAATCAAGATCCATATGCACAATTCTATAATATCACCTGGGTCATATACGTGCACCAGATCTGAACACTATGAAGGGCACTGAAACAATTGTTGCTGCTATATATCATGGGCACTGTAATAACCTCTGCTCTAGGTCATAAAAAAATGGCTAACTCAGTCACCGAATCTGAGGTAATGAGGCTCAGTCACGGCAAAGAACTAGTGAATTTGGATGCTTTGGATTTGCTGAAAGTGAGAGATCATCAACTGGTGGCTCATCATTTGCTGATCTCATACTAAAGGACTGGTTCTAGGAACTGCTCAGTACTGCTTAGGAATGACAGTAGCCCAACTACTATATATGTGACATGTCCCTAACATAGGGGATCTGTTTGGAATCCTAAAATGTAAAAGATCTAAATTATGAAAAACAATGGCAAGTCATAAACATGAACAAGGAAACTATGAAACTATTTAGGGTTTTGATTTTTTCTTTCCTTTTCTAACTTTGTTGGGCAAAGGGCGATTCATCCCTCTTTTCGAGAGGGGGGAGTATCTAGGTGTCCCAAGGGAAACACAATAGTTTTTTGGAAAATTCCCCTCCCGCATGTCCTTGGCTTTCCCCAAAAGAGGGAAGTGGAGAAATGTTCCACATTGAGTTTCCTCATCTTAAAAATGGGGAATAGAGGGGAGCGCACCCACATTCAGGGGTGCATGACCTTGTGTAATACTGCATATTTTTTTCCCAAGGAAAAGCTTGTGGGGAAACCCAAGGGATATTTTCCCACTTTCGTGGATGGCATCCCTAGTAAACGTTTCGACGTAGACTATTGTGCCTCATTGAGGGGGATTCAAATTGTGTTGGAGAACCAAGGAATTGCAAAAGTGGAAAACAATACATTCCAAGAAGAGGTGGTGTTAATTGACATTATTATAGCATTGAAGCATAAGTGAGCATAGCTCGGCATATAAATGGATAACACCATACTACCATGATAGGCCAATCCATAGGATCATCGATATAGAATCCAATGCATGACTTACTTCCATAAAATAAGGAAGAAATAGTCAACTTTAATCTCCTACACATTCAAATCTCCTTCTTCTTCCTTGACCTATGCACTAGTCAAATTGGTGATGGCCACCTTAATGATCGACTAGTTCACTATCTAGTCAACCTCTTAGTTAACTTCCCTAGACAACCTTCGATTGTCTATTGACTATCTTCAGAAAATCTAGTGATGAGATGAACATGTTGTTCCAATACCCCCCTTATTAACACAACGCTTTGGAGATTTAGGTGGTGGAATTTTCTTTGTACACCCTCCTTGTAAGGATAGCTCCCTAAAGTCCAGGCATAGCTCGAAGTTTTACAAACTTAGCTTTCGTCAATGGTTTTGTATATATATCAACAATCTGATTGTCCGTCCTGTAATGAACAAGAGTGTCAGGTACCAATTGTCGTAAATAGTGAAGATGAAGCTCCACATGCTTCATTTTACTATGATCAATAGGATTTTCATCTACTTGTATTGCATTTTGATTGTCACAATATGCTACAATTGGTTTCTTAAAAAGAAATCCAAGTTCACCAATTAAGTTGTAAATCCACACTACCTTTGTGCCAACATTAACTACACCGCTATATTTAGCCTTTGTGGTCAATAGGTAAACAATCTTTTGCTTCTTACAAGACCACATGATGGGTCCAGATTTAAGAAAAAACACAGCCTGAAGTTGAAACGACAAAATCGTTTCTTATACAAATACCTAGTGCAAATAATGCAGATACTCCATGAAAGGAAAATAATATATTATATGATTGATAAGATAATGATGATTTACAATGAGAAATGATGCTTGTATAAATACCCATGCAAGGGTTGCCTTGGTGATGAGACGCCACCTTTCATAAGGTGCCTCTTCATCTACCTTTTCATTTAATTATTTAATTAATTTATCAATATTATTAATATTTATTAATGCTTTTTATTATATATTTTGGTTCATTACATTGTCTTCCCCTTAAGGGAAGCTTTGTCCTCAAAGCTTTATTGAAGACAAGGCTTACGTTTGATTTCTTGCTTGTAATGTCATTCCTCGATCTTTTGTGTTAGTAACTTTGACACTTGACGAAACACAACGATATGAGTTTCGAATTCCCAAGAAAAAATGTCGCATTGAGTGTGATGTGGTCCATCCGAGATCTATCTTCATTGGAACTATTTGTTGATCGCTTTGTTGGATAGAACTTCTTGTTTTCTACTTAGTTTGTTGATTTTGTGTTGTTTCTTTTCTGAAATCATAATTCCTCTGTTTATGTTCATTTTGACCCTGTCGTTGGTCAAAATGATTTTTATAATTTGGGTGTCGATAAGGAGTTTTTATTGTTTTTTTTTATTGGTCTGGATGCTTCCTTCAGGATTTGCTCTAATTTATTCTCTAATAGCATGTTATCATATTTTGAACTTTTCTTCTTACGACTTTTCATCCTCTCTTAACTTCTTAATCTATTCTAGCAATTCTTGATTAACTCTTCTTAAAGAAGATTTTTCTTCATCATTTCTTGATAATTTTATCTAAAGACCTTGATTGTGATTTTTTAAATGGTAATTCTCTTTGATTTTTTCTAACAACTTCTTCTCAATATCTTCATGAGCTTGTTCTGGCTTTAGATTACTTTTTAATTTGTTGATTTTTGTGCCTAGGGTTTTGTTATGATTTCTCAACCGGATGATTTCATCCTTGTTGTTTGAGATTGTTTCATTGATCTTTGCAGTCTCTAATTTGTGAGTGTTTTGAATGTCGTCCTTTTGTCGGTGAAGCTCTTTAATTTGTTGTTGATGTTGACCGACCTCTAATTCTTGTCATTTTAACTTCTCGTGGATTTGCGCAATTTCCTCATCTTTGTTGATGATGATTTTATTTAAATGCTTTACTTCTTCTAAGTCTTCATAGTTTCTATAAGTTGATCCTTCGTCTGTATTTTGTGATTCGGGTACTTCCGTTGATAGATGATGTGTCGTTATTTTATTCTTCCCATGGAAGAAGCTCACGAACTTCAGTTTTGCATTGACAATGAACATTCCCAATGTTTCTAGCCAATTGGAGCCCAACATTATGTCAACAAGATTGTCGTCTATAGCTGCAACAATAAATTGAGATGCAAAATTATAATCATTGATCTGTATTGGTAATTCATTTATTTAATCTTCGTTCGACTTGTTCTTCACTATTCTTGATTCTGGAGCCTGTAGCTAATTAGCAAGATCAACATTAATAAAATTTTCTTTAATTGCTGGACAAATAGCGATAGCAATTGAACTTTCATCAAAGATTCCACAAACTTTTAACATCGCCATAGGTGTTTTCGATGGAACGTGCGAGAACCTTCCTTTTCCATCATTCAGATTTGTCTTTTCCATTTTGACCTTCACTTAGATTATCCTTTTGACTTTATTATAATATAACCCTTTTCACTCTCTTGATAGTCTCAATATATATATATATATATTGACTTGAAAATATATATATTTTTATATACTTTCCACTTTTCACTTTAATTAATCTTCCACACGATTCACTTTTTATTTATTTATTTGACTTTATTTAGAAAGTGTTTTTAACTTTTTTCACCTTTTATACAATGTGTGGGGTCGAATAATGAAATAAAAAAGAATTTAATTTTTTTCCCTTAACTCACAAAGTCTGCCTTTGATAACTAATACAGTATAATTTAATATGGCTAGATGTATATAATTTTCAAAGGGTCACGACCTTTACTTGATTGCTAAACAAACTTTGATGCATCCCACTATAACTCAGACCACGCGGCGATTATAATGTAGACCACGATAACAAGGCACTGTAAACTAAAAGTGGTGTTACACTAGCACACAGTGGTCCCACTGATCGATCTTCGAGGTGTCATGTTCAACTTGATATCACACGGTAATTGGTAAATTTTTTATAGATTATATTGGTAGCAGTGGCGACGTGAGGTAGTTTCTTCTTGTGTTGTATTCTAGCGGTGGTATCTTCTGCTGCGAATTCTGTGACTTAATGTAATTTTCATAAACCGCAATTGATAGCAGAGTAATTTTTCTTTGATAAACTTTTGAATTTTAAATGGCCAAGGGCTTATGATGGTCAAANAGAGGAATCGCGATTCCTAGTCGATTCCTAGGCGATTCCTTTGGAATCGCGATTCTGGAGCGGGTTCGAAGGGGGGGGGACGATTCCCCGCAACCCTGGGTCAAAGAACCTGTTATCACGAATCTTGTAGTTGCCCCGTAAGAAGATCCTATTCAGGATGACAGAGGAAAGGCAACTAAAGTCGTGACCTACAATATCCAAGACCTCTGAAGGAACTCCGATGTCACGCTAGTCAAGGATATCGACACTTCGGACTTAGTGAAAATACTAGGCTTAGGGGACATCCCTGTGACCAAGATAGTCCTAAAATAAGGAAACTGAGTAGATGATTAAGGGAATATTGGTGGAATCTCTTAGTGGGATAATTAATTAGAGTTTAAAACAATTACTAAGAGATTTCGAGCATCCAGGTGAAAAGCCCCAATTCTACCCTAGGGTTTTAGGCAGAAAAATGAGATCTAGGGAAAATGGTGAAACTAAGCAAAATTGGATACTTAGATTGATTGCTGAATGTAAGATTAAACAAATGAAAGTGAAACCAACAATACTCAGTTTGCGGTTTTGGAAATACCCACTCCTCCCAAAGAGGGTGTCTTCCCCTAAGAAGCAGACCAGTGCTTAAGATGAGAAAATGGAGTTCGATGATGATGAAAATTAAGACTTAGGAGTTTTATAATAAATCCAAAGTGCGTGTGGATTTTTATATCCTGCTGCAAACTAGAACCTACAAATCTAAGGAATGGGGGTTTTCAATGAGGGTTTGATGAAAGGAAAATGCAACCCCAATTAGATACAAAGAAAAAAAAGATAGATCTTACCTGGGAGAAACATACCTGATGTTTCCGAGGATGAATGCCAAGGTGATGAAGATTATTTCTGCATAGATCAAGTGAAGAAATGGTGAAAATCCAGCTTTGTTGAAAACGTCCAAGGAAGCCAAATGTACCCTCTCTCCTGCCAAGCCAAGCAAATAACAATGAGAATCGACAAGAGAAATGAAAAACGCTGACGAGAAGTAAACAGATAAGAAAGTAAGAAATCATAAGATAGAAATACTCCCTGTATCCATCAACCCGGAAAGCAGAGCAAGGTGGATGTCTCCCACAGGTGTGCCCCTCTCCAACTTTACTTCCCTGTCAAACAAATGGATCCAGAAAAAGTATGGCACAGATTCACCAATGATCTCCAATGCAAGCGAGAAATAATGTCAGTTAATCACAAAGAACATTCTTCAATCATCCACAAAAGACAAGAGATCCCAGAAAGATTTTCTCTATTATTCTTCAAGAGCCAATGGTGCCAAATTTTTTGTTGGGATACAATGGGGGGGGGGGGGGGGGTCTCGTCTTTATATAGCTTTTGAGAGACACAAACCCCAACTTACTTTTACATTCGATGATTGTGATTATAACATCATCAACGGTGGAGATCAATTTTACATGGATCAATTTGACTAGATCAAGGGGGCACACTTTTTGCCCAATGACACCTTGTCTAAGTCAAATAATAATGTAACATAAGATATGACCATGAAAATACATCAAAGGGGGTCACTAGGGGCTTGATTCACCCTATGCCCCACTACAACCTCATAACATAAGATATAACAGTGTAATACATCAAGTGGCCAAGTTGAGGGGCGCCCCTTGGGGGACGTCCTCATTGGCTAAGCCAAAATAAAATGATCTCGGACCCAATGCTGACTGAAACTGCTAAAGAACTGTCAGGGGAGCCAAGATACATCATATGAGAAGTTTCCTTGTCATTTCCTTGACCCAACAGGTCACGTCATTTTTTCAGTGAATTTCCTAGTTCATTTTGGGTGGTACATTCTCTGAAACTAAATAAAATCATCATAAACTTGTCCAGTATGAGAACTATGGCAAACTGACTGTACTGGATGATCTAGAGACACAGAAGAATGGTATAAGTGACTACTCATACCTCTTGGAACACTGCAATGCTCTAGGAGAACCAAAAAGTCTGCAATCTGTAATAAAAGTTGATCATTTGGCCAATAATAAAGTGATAATAATCACTGATCATGAGATTTGGGGCCAAAATCTGAAAACTGAAACTGCAGTATTGGTCTTGGGCATGTCTGGGACAAATGTAAGCATTGTTGTTTTTTGAGTCATTGCCTTGGGAACCATGCTTGGCTTCATCAACTTGGTTGACCAGGTCAAAGCACCCAAAGTATAGGTGAGATACTGTACCAATATAATCCTGCATGTATCCGAGATAAGAAATGCTCCAATGGTGTATATCAAAACCTAACTTAAGTGATGTTATTCAAAATCATGGTGACAATAATAATAATAATAAGTAAGACATACGTGTGCCTTTAAAAGATCATTGAACCTTCTGGAAGTCTCTTGTGCATGCTATTCTTACAAATTTTAAACAGTCTGCTAGTGCTGGGTGAAGGTGGAAAAAAAGGATCAAGGTAAAGGGGAATGACTTCTGAATGACTTTGACTATGTGATCTCTTCGAATGATAACCAATACACTCAACCAAAAAGACATATGCATGAGAGATAGTAACAGGGAATGGCGGTGTCTCACAGATGGATAAAGTACTTGGGCTTGTTTCCTCTAGACTCTAGCAAGTTTTCTTTTTCATTTCTTTACAATACAGGTCAACCTTCAAAGGCAGGTGCCCTGGAATCCTTCTGGGCTCCAGTATTGACAAAGACATAGCTTTTGTAGGCTAGTCTCACCTTGTTGCCCTGTGGGGGCAAATGAGCCGAATATTATATAATGAATGGGTGCTCATCCTTTGACCATTGACCTTTTTCAATAACTTTCTTTTTCATATAAGATAATAGCCAGCCTACAAGAGCAGGTGCCCTGGAAAGCCTTTTGGGCTCCAGTAAATGACTAAGGCATATCCCCGTTGCCAGCGAGCAGTCCATAGCCCTGACAGGTTTGCCTCTCCCTGCTCCCCTTGTGGAGGGAAGATGAGCCTTACATTATACAAGAATGAGTGCTCAACCCCTTGGCCACTGACTACCTTTTAAACATTTATAATTTGCATTGAGAGAAACTGTTAGGTGCTGAACAAGAGAACAACAAGGTTCCCTTCTAGCTCCACAAATTGGCTCCAAAGATTGTCTGGCGCTCAACAGGAGGACACAATGGGTCACGGGCTCCCTTCATCCTCTACTCCTCTAGCTCCATGGATCAATCTTTACTTTCTCAACCTCACAATAAGTAGTTGATTGCTTAAAAACTAGCCAATTCAATCTTTTGCCATTTCTTGTCACCTAGGATCGGGCGAACCGACCAGGGGAGTGAAGATGGGGAAAAGTGGGGCAAGGTTTATTTACTTAAAATATAATAGAACTCGTAAAAAAATCTAGCTCACACGATTTTGCGGGAGGGCAGAGCCACTTCACATGCAAGGTGTGGGAAACAAACTTGTTAAGAACAAGAAAAGAAATAAACTAAACTAGCCACACAACCCCCTCCCAGAAGGAAGAGGTGGGGCAAAACACCTGAACTAAATGCTGAAACTTAAAACTAAGTAATTATTTCCTAGCCTCTCTTCACTTGCTATGCATGGGTGGGCAAAACCCAACTACCTTTGCATGCAATGGATGGCTGAAAATTTTAAGGAAAATGCAATTTATCTTGAAATAAAAATGAGAAGCTAGGCCCAAGAGACTCTCTTGGCCTAATACAACAAAATATATTTGAGCAGTGAGTAATGAGAGAAATGTTGAAAAGTTACCTTGGAAGTGTTTGTCCACCTAGTGTTGCCCTGGGGTGGACAAAGACACTTAAATGTGACTCCTAGTCATTTTTGTGTTTTAATAAAGTGAAATGCACTTTATATTTTTAAAATGACTTTATTAAAAAGTTAAGTGGGTATTTTCCTAAGTTCTCATTTAAAAAGTTAAGTGAGTAATTAAATAGAAAAATGGGTTGCTCAACTTTATTAAATGATATGAGTGCACTAAATATCATTTTTTTTTAATGGAGCATTTAATGTCAACCTTTGATCTAATCTAATCTTGACCGTTAGATGGACAGAGGAAGTTACCAAGAACAAAAAGGCTAGGACAAGGCAAAAGTTCATTCATTGTGTTCATCTTCCAAAGAGATTTTGGAGAGAGAGAGAGAGATAGAGAAAAGAGAGATAAAATTTCTGAGATTGAAACCCTAAGATTAGGGCACATTTCCCAAGACAAAATTCCATACAGCAGGTACAACAGCAATTAATTCAGCCATCCATGCTCACACGTGCGAGCCGTACAATAGCAAAATTTGGGCACAGATTTCGAGGTAGCCGTACAGAATTAATTGCATCGTACAGCAAGGTTGTACAACACAGAAATTGAGGCAACAGGCATGGTTTCCAAGGCAGAAATTCTGGGCACGAATTTCTAGATCAGTACAACAGCATTTATTGCAGTCGTACTCACACGTGTGAGCCCGTACAACAGTGAAAGTACAACAGTTTGTTTGTCAGTTGTTTGGCATGTTTTTCGAGATGGAAAAGAGATAAGTTGATTGTAATTTTCATTGGCTGAATTTTGTCTGAAGAAATAAATTCTCTCTTGACAGGTTTTCCCTTGTGGGGGTTTTCGCCTGGACCAATTTGGTCAAAAATTTATGAGTAGTAATTTTTCATGTGTGTAAATGTCTGAAATTTTCTGAGTTTTACTTTTCTTGTTTGAAAATAAAATTTCTGAGTTTGTTTAAAATTGAGAAAAAGTTTTCACATGTGTTTAAGTTTGGATAATTTATGAAAAATTATGCATTGAAAGGGTTGGGCATTAAACAATGCAGAGAAGCCTAAAGGCTTGAAACCGGGTTGGGGAAACTTTAAAAAACTTTCAAGAAAGAAAAGAGAGAAAAGGGATTTTATCCTCTTTAGGCAAAGGGTTTTGAAATGGTTTTGATTTGGAACTTTCTGCGCCTTGTTTTTGCCAAATTTTGGCAGAACCTCCCCTTGTAATGTAAAAAACCTGCACAAAAGAGCAAGAAAATACTCCACAAAGATGTTGGAAATTAATTTTAAAACACTTCAAATATTTACATATATAAAAATCAACAAATTGTGAATAAAAAATAGCAAGAAATAGTGCTGGAAATGACTGTTTAAAGAGCCTTAAAGCTCAAACCTGCAACAAAAGAATGAATTAGCATAAATAAAATATGGAGATGGGTTCTTATTTATTGTTGGAAAAATTGGGTATCCCACCCAAGAATTCCACTCTCCAAGCCTTGGTAACCTGTAACAAAATCTAGCTTCACAATGCGAAATGGGTGAGAGATCTAAGCAAAGAAGTGGGAAATCACTAATTCAAACTAGAAATTCATGAACTTCTCACATGCTAAGTAGACAACTCACATAACATGTAATAATAATATCACAATATTATTCTCAAGCAACATAATTTGCTTGAGATCCACAATTGCATCTAAAAACTAAAATGTACAATTATACCTCATACAAGAGCCAAGAACACGAATCTCCTCCAAAGATTTCTTCTTATTAATCAAAATAACAATGGTAAAAAATTACAGTGTCTCACTTCTCTTAGAGCGAAATGAGAGCAAGAGAGCATGAGAGAAATGAGAGTGAGAGTAGCAAGAGGTAACCAAAATGAGGGTGAGAGGCTTCCTTTAATAGAAAAAGAGGAAGAAGAGAGCCCTCTCTACTTGTGACACTTGGAACCCATGCAAAGCCCAAGTGGGGCACCTCCATGAGACAAAAAACCTCAAGGTAGAAGAGAAAATGAGGAAAAATCTCATTTCTCTCTCTCAAATGCCCACAAATAAACTATAGAGAGAGGGGCGCCCTCCTTGGGAGGGTGGGACCCCCTTTTTGTAAATTTTTCTTTAAAGCTCAACTAGGGCTAAAACAATATATTTAATTTGTAACTGGAAAACCACACATGAACTTCTTTACTAGTATGCAACGAAATATAAAATACTAAGAAATATTCACAACATCACATCACATATAGACACAGATATTTTGGGTATGGAAACTCCTAGAAAAACCCAAGATGGGAAAACTGGTGCAACAGTCAGATATAGAATTTGTATTATCAAGATATGTAACTTTTACAACCAACAGGTAAAATACACCCAACGTGGCAAACTGAAAACCCAGCAAAATCACCGAGCAACCCAACAGCAAGGCACTACTGCTTTGCGCAGCTGTACGACCCAGTTATACGGCCTTGCGTCAACAGTATGACCAACTGTACGGATTCCGTACGGTTGCCAGCGTCAGTAGTATGGATCCATACGGTTTGTACGACGGCTGTACGGTACACTTGCTGCGTGTAACGCTGCCCCTCTGTGCGATCTGCACGGTCTCTGCTCAGGCTAGTGAACCTATCGTCCAGCTGCTCCTCCTTTTTTGCAAACTCCTTCGTCTAACTTCTCTTTGTCTGTATCATGTCTGTGTGTGCGTGTTCTCTCCACCAAATCTCCTTTTAATTTTATTGGCTAAGCGAAAACCTTAACCCTCACTATGGATCTATGGATGAGATCCTCCAGTGAGAATCAACGGCCAATATTAGATTAGTCATTACTTGAACATTTCACTTTTCACTTTAATAAAGTGATTCCATTAAAGTCAAAATCAAATTAGAATAATTAAAGTATTTTCCTAAGTCAAAACTTAGGAAAATCACTTTAATAGATTTGGATTCCAATTTAATGTCTCTCTAGGATGCAATGACACATGCAATGCTAGAAGACCTTCCTTGTTGCTGCTTTCTAACACTCCCTCTCAATGAGGAAGAGATTCGGTAGCAATCCGAACTTATCCATGGACTTCACAAAATTGTGTTTGCAAAGTGTTTTGGTAAAAATGTTTGCCATTTGTATGTACTCCAACCAAATTGTTCCTCTCTGAAGTTTGAAAACAATCTCTCAAGAAGTGGTACCTGATGTTTATGTGTTTGCTCCGATCATGGAACACTGGATTTTCAAATAGCCTGATGCTACTTTGATTGTCACAGTGAACTACTGTAGCCTCTAGCTCACACTCGAACAACCCTGAAAGCAACTTCCTTAGCCACGTTCCCTCACAAGCAACCATGCTGGTTGGCATGTTCTTAGCCTCTGTCGAGCTCAATGCAACTGACTTCTGCTTCCTGCTGAACCAAGAAACAACCCCTGATCCAATGCTGAAGCAACAACCTGAAGTCCTCTTCCGGTCCTCTACACATCCTGCCCAGTCAGCATTTGTGAAGCCTGCTAATTGTACACTCCCCCTACGCTTATAAACAAACCCATACTCCACTGTACGTTTGATGTAGTGAAGTATCTGCCTCGTAGCCGTCTAATGCACTCTTCGAGGGTTCACCATGAACTGACTCAAAGAGTTGACTCCAAAGCTGATGTCTGGTCGTGTGTTGACCAGATACATAAGCGATCCGATAAGTTGGCGATACAAGGTAGGATCAAATCCGTCTAACCCTGATGCATCAATCTTCCTTCAGTTGGAACCTAGAGGTATGGCCATAGGCTTGCAGTCCTCCATCCTGAATCTCTTCAAGATCTCTACTGCATATTTCCCCTGTCCAATGAAGAAGCATCCATCTCTCTGCTAGACCTCCAAGCCCAGAAAGTAAAGCATCAACCCAAGATCTTTCATCTCAAACTCAACTGCAAGGTTGGACTTGTAGTTGCCAATTAGCCTCTCATCTCTTGTAAGAAAGAGATCATCTACATATAAGACCAGTATGAGAGGCACCTCACTTGTCAATAAGTACAGGTCGTGGTCAACCTCACTCCGCTGAAATCCTATCTCTCGTAGATAGTTGTCTATCTTCGAGTACCATACTCGAGGTGCCTGCTTGAGCCCATAAAGAGCTCTATGCAGCCCGCATACATGCGTCTCCTTATTCTCCACATCAAACATCTATGGTTGCTCAATATATACCTCCTCCTTTATCACTCTGTTGAGGAAGATAGTCTTGACATCCATCTGATGGACTCGCCAACCCATCTCTACTGCTAAAGAGATAGTGGTTCGAATGGAAGAATGCCTGGCAATAGGGGCGAAGGTCTCCTCGTAGTCAATACCTTTCTTCTGTGAAAACCTGTTTTCCATGAAGCGTGCCTTATACTTCTCCACGTTTCCATCTGCTGTATGTTTCACCTTGTAGATCCATCTAGATCCCACCATCTTTTTCCCTTGTGGCCTCGACACAACCTCCCATACCTGAGTCTTCATGATTGAGTCACATTCCTCAACCATGGCCTCCTTCCACACATCATGTTGTGCAGCCTCCTTGAAACTTGAAGATTAAGAGTTAATCAACTTTGTCTTCATTGCAATATAACTGAGCTATCTTGTGGTTTGTTCCGTCTCATGGAGCTCTGTGGAGGATCCACCTGCCTGGAATCCTGAACTGTGGACTTGAACCAGTTAGGCCTTGGCCTAGTGTCTACCTGTTGCGGCTGTTGGATATTCGTCTCCTGCTGCAGCTCATCCTCCAAGTCAATGACTGAAGGATCTTGTCCACCTGACTCCCTCTGACTACTAGAACCTGTGCCCTGTGTCTGTACTTGTACCTATACATTTGACTCCTCCAACTTGACCCCCGAATGCTGTGCTGGCCCTGCTCTGCTAGTAAGTCCATAGATCTCCGCAAGGCCTTATCCTCACTAAACTGGACATCCCTGCTCACAATGATCCTCTTGCAAGCATGAATGTATACTCTATATGCCTTCGAAGCCTCACTGTATCCAACAAGTAATCCCTTCTCTCCAGAAGGGTCTAGCTTCTTCCTAGTGTCAGGATGAATGTGACAGTAGCATACACTCCCAAATATGCGAATGTGACTCACATCTGGTTGAGTGCTTGTGAAGACCTCCTCAGGTGTCTTCCTCCCCAAAGCTGTGTGGGGACACCTAATCTGAATGTATATTGCAGTCCTGTATGCCTCGGCCCAAAGGAATAGTGGTAATCCCTTATCAAATAGCATGGCCTTGGCTGCTCCTACCATAGTCCTGTTCTTTCACTCTGCCACTCCATTTTGCTGTGGGGTATGAGGCATAGTGTGCTCCTTCTTGATCCCCTCTGCCGAACAATACTCCAAGAACTCATTGGAGGTGTACTCTTCCCCATTGTCTGTTCTCAAAGCACGAATCTTCTTTCCTATCTGGTTCTCAACGAGAGTCTTGAACTCCCGAAACCTCTCAAAGACCTTTGACTTGGTCTTCAGGAAATAGATCCAGGTCTTCCTAGAATAGTTATCAATGAAGGTCACGCAGTAACTGTAACCATTGAAAGAATGGACACTCATAGGTCCGCAAACATCTGAATGCACTAAGTCCAAGGGCTACATAGACTTGTGCTTACTTTGTGGGAAAGGCTTCCATATGTTCTTCCCCAACGCACAACCCTTGCAGTGGTTATGCTTCTCCTCCTCTACCTGAGGAACTCCAATGACAACTTGTCTCAAGTGCCTCAGTGCTCCATGGTGTAGGTGTGCCATCCTCCTATGCCACAACTCACCTGGACTGCTGTCGCTGCTGACTAGAGCCTTTGCAGGCTCAAAATGTAGTCTATAGACCTTCCTGTTCCTGATCCCAATTACTCGATCCAAGCTCCTATCTGATCCCTTGCGCCTAATATACACTCTATGGTCTCGGAACTTCACCTGAAATCCCTTGTCCTCCAGAGTGGAGACTGATATGAGGTTCTTGGTCAACCCCGGAACATATAACACATCAACAAAACTGAAGGGTTTAATGAAACAGTGCCAACTCCTTGCCCCTGATACTGCACATCATCACCCAGCTCAACGTGGATACCTGTTCCACCCTCCTGCAAGTCCTTGAAGAATCTCTTTTGTCTAATCATGTGACTAGATGCTCCACTGTCGATGTACCAAATACTGCTACCTGTGGTGCTTTCCATGCAAGCTATCAAACAAAACTCCTCATCGAAGTTCCTGCTGAACTCCTCCACCTCTATAGAACCTACCATCTAGGTATTGCTCTTCTTCTTCCTGTCTGGGCATTGGGAGGAAAAGTGTCCCTGCTTGTGGCAGATAACACACTTGACCTTTGACATGTCAAAGTTATTTTACCACCCTTCTTCCTCTTTGCCTTACCCTTACTCTTCCTTGTCAAGGCTAGAACTTCCTCATCCACATTCTAATCCTTAACCCATGTGGGTCTCCTCCTGCACAAAGTCATCCCACAATCTCTGCCAATCAAGGAGCTTCTCCCTAGCCATAACACCCTTGACAAAGGTGTCCCATGGCTTAGAGAAGCCATTGAGGGATATCCGAACTAGCTCCTCATCCTCAGTCTTAGAGCAAACAACTCCAAGCTCATCTCTGATCTGTGTGAACCTTGTGAGATAAGGCACTACTCCTTCTCCCTTGGTCATCCCAGTACTGCGCATCCTATCTTCCGGTTCTCGTTCTTGCTCTGGTACAGACTTTCCAAAGCCTTCCACATCTCAGATGCGATGTTCTTCCCAGAAAGATGAGGGACTATGTGGTCCTTCACTCCATCCAAGATGATCAACATGGCTCTGGAAGCTGTCTTCTTCCAAGCTACCAACTCTGCCGAATCAATGGGTGCAACCTTAGTGGAGTCAATGTGCTTCGTTGCATCACTAACATCCAGGATCCTTCGATCCTTTCTTTCCATGTAGGAAAGTTTTGAGTCCCCTGGAGTCTATCCTCAACTCTCAACTGCACGACCATACTGAAGTGTACCTGTCAAACCCTAGATCTATAATCTAGGTTTGTGTCTTCAAATAGATCTACCCTTGACCTACCACTACTATTGCAAATCTCTCAGATTTAGCTCACCAGAGCTCTGATACCATGTAAATTTTCCTTTAAATCTCAACTAGGGCTAAAACAATATATTTAATTTGTTATTGGAAAACCACACATGAACTTCTTTACTAGTATGCAGCGGAATATAAAATACTGAGAAATATTCACAACATCACATCACATATAGACAGATATTTTGGGTATGGAAACCCTTAGAAAAACCCAAGATGGGAAAACCAATGTAGCAGCCAGATATAGAATTTGTATTATCAAGATATGTAACTTTTACAACTAGCAGGTAAAATACACCCAACGTGGCAAATTGAAAACCTCAGCAAAATCACCTAGCAACACAACAATAAGGCAATGTTGCTCTGCGCACCTGTACAGCCTTGCGTCAGCAGTACAACCAACTGTATGGATTCCGTATGGTTGTTGACGTCACCAGTACGAATCCATACGGCTTGTACGATACACTTGCTACGTGTGACGTTGCCCCTCTGTCAATTTGTACGGTCGCTGCTCATCCTGGTAAACTTGTCGTGCAACTGCGCCTCCTTCTTTTCTGCAAACTCTTTCGTTTGACTTCTCTTTGTCTGTATCTTATCTATGCGTACCTGTGTACATGTCCTCTCCACCAAATCTCCTTTTAAATTTATTGGCTAAGCGAAAACCCTAACCCTCACTATGGATCTATGGATGAGATCCTCCGGTGAGAATCAATGGCCAAGATTAGATTAGCCATTACTTAAATATTTCACTTTTCACTTTAATAAAGTAATTCCATTAAAGTCAAAATCAAATTAGAATAATTAAAGTATTTCCTAAGTCAAAACTTAGGAAAATCACTTTAATAGATTTGGCTTCCAGGTTAATGTCTCTCTATCATGCAAGCACATATGCGATGCTAGAATACCTTCCTAGTTGCTGCTTTCTAACACTTTTTTGGCCCATTCTAACTTGCGCACACGCCCTCCTTGATGAAGTGTGCCCCCCTTGAGAGAGAAAAATTCCCCCTTGAGAAAAAAAATAAAAATGGGGAAAACGAGGGTGCTAGGGCCCCCTTTTGACTTGCCTTGGTCTCACTAAGGGCCAAACACAAAATTTTCCCTCAAATGTTTTAGTTTTGACATAGGGAAAAATCCAGCATTTCTAATTAATTTAAATTTTCCGCTGGAAAATGACTGACTTAAGAAAACTTGACTAAAACCCTATCAAAACTCAAGGACTTGACTCAAAACTTGGTCGAAGAGCATCGGGGGTGTCTTGCCATTGATTTTGAGTACCCATACCCCTATACAGATTATTAAGGACCACTTATCCCTCTTTTACATTACAATATTTTAAAAAAATCAGGCTGAGGGACATTTTTTAATTACAAAATATTAAAAAAACTAGGTAAAACTTAATGAAATTCCGTAAGGCTTTGGATGATGTTTAGCATGATAATATACAACATTTCTAGACCTTAATCACCCTATGGGATTCCTCATTGTAACTCCTTTCAACACTTTGGAGGAATTTTGAGTAAAAAACTCAGGTAATTAAAATCACTAAAGAGTAAATTTAATTACCCAAGGGAAAAAAAACACTTGATGAAATGACTTCACTAATGATAAAGTTCTAGGGAACCAAGTTTTTACAAAACTTGACCATCATGCTAACATATCCTTACAAAATCCCCTGCAGGGGTGTGCGGAAATTTCATGGAGAAGAAGAAAAGAAAGGTGGCAAAATTGCCATGCTGTGCCTTTTGAAGCTTGAAAAAAAATGCAAGGTACACTTGGTTTGTCTTCATGGTACATGGCACATGGTTGCTCACCTAGTTGGCTAGGTGGACAATAGGCACATTTTTTCCCGTATGAACTGCGCCATTCTGACAGTCTTGTTCAGTGTATCTTTCTAGGTATTATAAGCTGGTTCTTATTGTTAGTTTTTACCTGATCTATCAATCACTGTTTTCTCCCACAAGGGTGCAGCAGTGGTGCACCAGCAACAGCAGCATTCGGATTCCTGTGCATTCAAGATGAGTGTGCAGCTGAGAAGAATGAGGGTGTAGCACTAGTTGTCTGGGGTACTGCTCTTCAGTTATGTAGGAGAGAAATTGAGAGGGAGCATTCCTCCAGCATTCATATGCCAGCCTCGTCCACTTCCTGTTTTATAAGTGCTGATCCAGATTTAGCATTCCAGTTTTAGAATAGATGCTTTTCTTCTTTTCGAGTTCGATTTCCAGATTTAGTAGGCTGCTTTTGTTCTAAACTGCGCATAGTGCATGAACTAGAGAAACTCCTAGTTTTAGGGAGGGTGCATTTTCCTTGACTGAATTAGATTAGGGTTTTGCTTTTCTAATTTTGGTGCCCACAGGGATGGGCTGTTTTTGATCTTCTCTTCTAGCCTTCATCATCTATAATGAAGGCAGGGTGGAGATGGTTAATTATTCAATGTTTTTGAATGTGAGATTGAGTTGTGTGCTGTATTAGCAGAGTATTTTTGAGCTGTAGCAGTGTGCCGTTTCTCTGGATTTAACGAAAAGCAGGTTGCAGGTTTGAGAATTTAGTTTTATACTTTGTCCTATATATTCAGTATGATGTGTTACAGCGTATTCAGAATTTACAGGTTTGATAGTCCTTAAAGTTTTTTGTTTTAGCTGTTAGGGTTCTCTGAGTGCAAAATCTGCCAACCATGGTCTGAAAATTTTAACATTGTGCCTATACTGAAATTGTTAAATGAAATTGCTTCAACTTTTCGATTATCATCTGTGTTTCACTGCTCCGTGTTGTTAAGTCTTAGAGTTTGAATCTTTCTCAGCATAGGCATTATCATGATTTCTAGAAACTGCTTTTACGCTTCCACTTTGTATTGTCACTGATGTACTTAGCAGTCCCATTGACCTATTTGTGGTCATTTGTTGGACATTAATAAAATTATTTTATCATATATTGACTGATTCCATAGTGTCTTGAAACAAACATTTTCTAGTTATTCCAGTTAGTTTCGCATGTCATCAGTGCCTTGGGCAAAGCAAAGAGCTGAAGTAAGAAAGTGTTAATCTCAGTACTCTTCAACCCAAGAAGAAGCTTGAGGAGATAGCTCTGATCAGAGGATCTAATTGCTCTTTTCAGATTTGGTGCTTGATTATTTTTGCTACTTAATGTGTTTCCCATTTTGATGTGCTGTCCGATGGTCTAAATCTGGTATTCTGGAACTCTTTTGAAGAAGCTGTTGTCTTCAGTCTTTATTTATGACATTCGATTATTTTCTCTGGGATACTAGAGGTATACCAACATTCTAATGGAGTATTGAAAATGCTGTAAATTAAGTTGGAGGATGATATTTTGTTCTTCTCCTTTTTGCTTTCTTTGACAATATTAATGGTCTAGTTTCCAAAACTATTGTGAAGCCTTATTTTAAAGCTGTTGCTGGTGCATGTGCAGGTGCAAAAAGTAAAAGGGGTGATTGAAGGAAAGCGTGGAAACAGATTATACGTTGGTAATTTAGATCACCGTGTAACAGAGTAAGTAGTGCATAATAGAATTATCACTTTCTTGTGTAGATTAAATGCTATAAACATACCTGAGTAGTTTGTATGTATTATGCCTTCAATATATCTATTGATTCTGTAATATGTGTTGATATTGTGAGCATTAGTCAGATATAGATCATTCCTACATAATGTTGCCACGTTGAAGGAATGATTTTGAGGCTACTAAAATATACAATTCTATGATTATCAGGTATCAGGTTATTAAGATGTTTTCTCCTTTTGGCAAAATCTGTTTTGAAGAGTTTATGTGGCATAGACATGGTCCTAGAAAGGGGGAACCTCGTGGCTTTGCATTTATAGAGTTCAGTAAAAGAGAGGTAAGTACTAATGCCTTTAAATGGCAAGTCATACCGTCCTTGAAAATTGGTATGACAAGATGCATACATTCCTTTTGGAGAATTACCTTATTTTACCGCTTGAACCAAATGTTATATGCAGGAAGCTGAAAATGCCAAAGAAAGTATGAATGGTAGATTGGCCCTTGGTCGTCCATTGGTTGTCCGTTTTGTGGATGAAAATTCTGACACTCACTCTGTGGAGGCATCTCAGCAGAGCACCGAACCGAACAGTCCAAACATTTCTTACATGTCTTCATGCACTGTGAGCAAGAGTTCTAAAATTGCAGCGATACAGAATAAATTGAAATCAATGGAGCAGACTACATCAATAGGTCCAGTGTCACCAAGTTATTCTATTGAACAGTCAAAGATATCACTTAAAGCCAGTAAGTCAACTGTCAAGTCATCTGTTGGGCCAACTAAATGTGTCTAGAGAAATTATACGTAAATTGTTGTGATAATAGGATGATTTTTGTGTCATTGCTCAGATGACCAACCTTGGGACTGTGCTGGCTTCAATGCCATGATAACACAATCACATGCAGGGCAATTCTCACAGTCCAGATATAGAACTACAAGTTCTTCAGACAAGATCATGGGAGACTGGGTTGGCTCAGTGAAAGACAATAAAAGGCCAGTCTGACAGAAGATAGAAGTTTTTTAATTGTTAAACTGTCTTGCAAGCCTGAAGAAACCTGGAGGTCTAATCAGTTTTCTCTTGCTGGTAACGAAAGGCCATTGAGTTTTATCAACTGATTGTTGATTGTGTAAAGAAACTATCATCTGTTATTTGTTACCAATGATTTATAAAGAATGGCCTTGAACCAAGTTTCTCTCTAGTTGTCGAGTCAAAGATGAACATTTGCATCCTTAATTCCTACAGAGGAAAGAAGAATAGATGTTCGAGTTGTGGGGCTGTGTTATTTATTACATGTTAGTTTCGTCTTCCAAGGAAATCGTCATTTTTCTAGATCTCATGTTTGAGACTTAATTACTTTTATTTATAATGGTCTGCTTATTTCGTGTTAAACATGATTCAATCCAACAGCAACGTTGAATTGTGAGAATCAATTGCATGTTAACATCCTTGTTATTCTTCACCCTCATTTAAATTTTTATTTTGCGTTTTATTAGCAAATATCTAAACTAACATTGGCTCCACTTTCAGGGAATGAATCAGGCAATCTTTGGATAGATTAATAACTGGACTTGATAACTTCACTTTTTCAAAGATCACCGAGCACTAATGCTATATAATTGCATTTAGAGGATTGATGTAAGCAATTTTTTTTACATAAATGCAAATATATATTTACACTGACGTGTTTATATTTTAGAATTTGGGGTGGACTAGCACCTATCCTTTTTCTAGATTGCACGAGGATGAGACAAGTGTACTGTTCAGATTGGTTTTATGGCAGACATTCCAAATTCGAAATAAACTATTATAAAAAATAACTGATAGCTATGCAAGGATATCTGGTAGCTGATGCATGAATAACTCGTAGTTGATGCATGGATAACGGGCAGTTCGTGCAACTATGTATGGAGAACAAGTAACTTGTTCATGGCACTTAAGTTGTGACTTATTGGTGTTCATCAGCCACAAGTTAAGTGGCTGTGCTAGTTTTACCTAATCCAACCTTTAAAGATGTTTTTTAATTTTTGTATAAGCACATGTAAAAAAACGTGTAGAGCGGGGCATTTTGTTCTTATTGATAATTATAATTTCACAACACCATTGGTTTTTTTTTGCATCACAAGTTCACTTCCATTGACATTTTGTTCTAGATCGGTTTAAGTTTCAAATCGGTCCAGAGTTCTAAGCATAATTCAGAGAACCCACATACTAACATACCTTACAATGTCATGTGATGGAAACATCCTATCTAGCATCCCTAGGTTGTGAAATTGGTGTATCTGGGAAATTTAGGTCCTTGGACTAGCATAACCTATAAATCTGGGTTGCAAGATCGATCAAGCTATACAATGCTAGTTTGCAGAATTTGCAGATCTGGAAACCCTATGTTGCGAGACCAAGATACCACAAAACTACGTGGTGGAGCCTGGCATTGACATTATCTCAACCTGATGCAGAATTCTCAGAGGAAGCATTACAAAAATCATACTCTTATAAGTATGGAAACTAGTTAGTAGGCATGGTACTGTAACAAATAGTCAGAATATGGACCAATTTGGTATATGGTAAGTGATGGGTAGTTTTGTAATGATTGTACTTGACTGGGGCCTTGTATAAAATTGTCTGAACTTCAAAAAAGAGCACATTAAGAGCAATTATGTTAGAATTTGGACTCAATGTCAGATATGACTGAATGTGGTTGAAGAGTAAAGAGTTCACACAGAGTTCACACAGGTTTGGGGAAAAATGACTAATAAAAATATAAACAATATAGTGAATTAGATAAAAGGCATATTTTCCATAAACATGTAAGTTTACAATGTAGAATTACAACAATGACAAATTTTAAAATCCAAAGTGGATGATAGATGATAGGAGTAAGTACATACCACAAAACACCTTGGATTCAAGATGATGGGCCATGGCATAAAGTGAACAATTACTAGTTAGTTGTCATGGGAAGTAGAAGGCCCTACCATTTTCATTGATACCTCGATGGTTAACTAGTTAAATCCCTCCATGACTAGTGGTGCCTTGTTGTCTATGATCCAATCTGATACCTCAATTGTTAACTAATTAAATCCCTCCATGACTAGTGGTGCCTTGTTGTCTATGATCCAATATGATGTGGGATCAACCTTGGCCAACTTGATACTTGAAAATCATTTCTTCCTATAGTGTTGAGCAAAAAATCTTTAGAATTAAGTCTGTTACGTTGCACTTGAACCCAATGCACCTTCAAGTGTACCTCAGGGAGAGGGCCAATTTTTTCGACCAGGAGGGGTGTTATCGAGCAATGGTGGTCAGGGCTGGGCCCTTTGGTCATCCTCTAGGGGTACTATGGCTTAATGGCACTATTGATTGCCCTTTATTGGGGTTTTTAACCTTGGGGTTGGTGTTCTAGGCCCCTAAGGGTTGACCACTAGGTCACATGGCTCTACACCTTGTTTATGTGCTCTGGTGGCCTCTGCTTCAGCAGTGAGACATTCGTCTCCATTTACAACCACTTATGACACTCTTCGGGCCTCTTAGATTGCTGGCCCCTGCTCTCCCTGGCCTTATCTTCTCAAAGGAAGACATCCTCCATGTCAGGCCTTTTTGATGCTTTGAGGAGGGCATTGAGGGATTTTACAACATTCTAGGTGTTAGATAGGGTATAACACCCTCCCTCCAGCTCATTCCAAACTTTCGTTTGAAGTGATTTGCTTATTTGATGATCCAGGAGGATCCAAGAAGGCAAAATTTTTGAAGTCCTCCAATCTCAGCAAAACCAGCACCAGATCGAAGGGCTCATCGAGACAATTCCCACGGCGTTCGTTTCACCTCAAATGGACTCCGTATGAGAAAGTTGTTGCGTTCTGTTGTATTGATGAAATAGGCAAATTTGGCAAAATGGGGGTGTCACATGGCACCACTAGCAGGGTGACACGTGGCATCCGTACAGTACGGATGGATGACGTGGTAGTTGTACGGACATACAGGTGGTAGTACGGTTCAATCAAGATGCGACACGTGTCATGTACGGACGATGAGGTGGCAATCCAGTTAGCAGTACGGACCAATCCGAATGCGACACGTGTCATGTACGGACGATCAGGTGGAAATCCAGTTAGCAGTACGGACCAATCCGAATGAGACACGTGTCAGTACGGAGGTGACTGCGCAACTTAGTTGGCAGTACGGCAGATGAGTTGGCAGCTGACTGGGCGTTGAGGTGGACCAATCCGGAACTGCCACGTGGCAGCACCGGATTGGCCAATATTGATTGAAGTTCACCAAAATGTTGCTGCTCCGCCGGTTTCGAACTCCTGACCTCCCATACCCTGTCTCTGCACCTTTACCAACTGCGCTGGTAGTGTTCCTTGTATAATATATGGAGATGAATTTATTTAAAGTGGAATTTCGAGCGCCAAAAGAGCCGGGGCTTAGCCCCGACCTTGCTTCTTCCTCCAGCGTGACTGGGAGCTCCGACCAGCACGGGAGCCCGCGCTCTATTTCAACACATGTCTTTTAACTGCACTATATAAAATGGGTTATAAGTGGGTCTAAAAACAAGTTACGTTATAACAAATTGGTTTAAAAAAAAAACATATTGTGGGTTCAATGAACCATGTGGTTTTGGGGGAAAAGAATTTTATTGTAATATTCTAAAAATATAAAATGTGGTTGGCATAGTTGTAACTATGTCAACTACATAATTTAAGAAGAGCTTAACCAAGTGTGGGGAGTTGGAACATATGCCTTCTTGGGCAAAATTTGTTGTAACCAAAGAGAACATGAGGAAAATGTGAAGAGGGGCAAGTCATGGCTATATAAGCCCCCTTAGTTGCCATTTGCCACTCATGCTTTGGAGTGGAGACTTTGTAGTTAAAGGAGAGAAGGGAGATTGCGTAGCTCTGTAGGAGGAAGGTACGAGTGTTTATACTCGTTTTCCACCGTCTTCAGACTTTGGAGTCGCTGGAAGCAGTCTTGTTGTGTTTTGGGTAGCGGTTCTCTTCCTGACCATTGTCGCCAAGGTATCATTGTATCATTGCCATGTATTTTGCCTTATGCTGAGATTATAGATCGACCCTCCTATTGAGAAGCAGGCATGGAGACGTAGTCCATCCTGGACGAACTCCGTTATCAACTTGTTGTCTTTATGTGCGTATTGTCTATGCTGTTTGGTTCTCTTCTTATGGGTTTGTGAGCTTCATTCATGTTCTTTATGCAATTCATGTTAACGTCATAGAGTAGCAAAGATCTTGTTTTTGGATCATTTGAGCATATTTTTGGCACCTGGGGGTACAAAAACCACATGTAACCTACCTTGAGCCTACGTTAGGCTATATTTTATTATTATTTTCTTTTAATTTTCAGTCGACATTTTATATTTTCAAGTTGACTTATTTTAAGTGAGTGTGAGATCATATAAATAGATATCCCCACTTTTATTTTAAGGACAAGACTGATGGGATAATACACTATGCATTTGTTTTACCCTTATTAGGGGCCAGAGCTCTTTGAAGAAATGCACCCTGTTGCCGCCTAATATACACTTTATGATACGGGAAAGTCTCCAACCCGCTTTGTGTGTCCTTGGGGGCAAGTTAGAGCTGGGGACCACTGTCACCATAGTCCACAACTCCTCCGTTTAGGCTAGATCCCAACAGAGCCAAGGGGAGTAGTCCCTACGGAATACTAAGTTCCAGATTTATTAATTAATTACAAATTAATTAAAAAGATCCTTTTAAGGTTACAAAATTACAAGACCAGTGCCTAGATTAAATGGAGACAAAAGATTACAAGTTACAAACTTACAAAAGAATAAGAATGATTATCCACAGTTGTCTAAGCTAAGAAAGATTTACAATATTAACAATATGAACAAGTGCTAAAGAATGGTTAAACAAATATACAATGATACCTGAAAAGAAACAAGACACACACCGAATGAACAAGTTATTATGTCAAAGATCAAACAACAGACTGCTTTCAAGTTACGAGACTTAACAATATTTTACTCAAGCATGCCACAGTACTTGAAAGATATTATACTTGAAGGCGCAAAGCACTGAAATGAAATTTAAATGCTTGGAAGATGTACTTGTAAAATGAAAGCCTTAAAAAGCAAGGACTTTGAAGCAAATACATAAACTGAAATGTGGGTAAGATGTTTTGCAATGTCTCTTGGTTCGTTTTAATAGATTTTATTAAAGTTGAAGTCTTTGATTAAATTTTAGATCCGGTGGTGTGACTACCCCAATCTAGTACTTCTCAAGTCAAAGAGGGAGTGCTGTTGCGCTCAACAAAGTGGGAGCAAAGCCCACCCGTAGCTCACAGGTCAAACCCCAATGGCCTGGTGTTCAACAAGGAGGATGTCAAAGCGCCTAGAGACCCCCCACGGTTTACTACTCCAAGTCGCCTCCGAGGTCACTGTTTTTAATTAACTTAAAAAATAACAAGATGGATGCCTATTAAACTAGGACTTCTCTATCCCCTGTCGTATCTCGTGAGTACCCCGAAGGGTGATAATCGAGTAGAGGAGCAGGAAATAAAAAAGCTTTTGTTGGTAAATTTTAGGGGTTAATTTTAAGTCTTGGTGGTTAATATGCAAGGTAAATTTTAAGCTGTCAACAAGATCAACCAAGCGGTATCCTTTATGGGAGGTGCTGGTACTTGATCTTGGACTGAAAATAAATAAATAAATGTGTAATTGTAACAAAAAAAGAAAATTTTTAACTAACTAAGCCCCCACTTCTCCTGCTTTTCATATCCAACTTGAAGTCCCTAAAGGGAGATGACAAGTGGATAGAGGATACACAGGATGGGTGAGTTGTATGGTTACCTTTAACTAAAAATAAATCAATTACTGAAACTCAAAAGAAACTGTAAATAGCTAAAGCAATTCCTAACCGCACAACAATCTCTGTGACAGAGATGATGGTCTATCAGAGAGATAGGTGGATGAACAACAATAATAAAACTGATTATACTAACCTCACAACAATGTCTGTTACAGAGATGGTGGTCTGTAACAGAGATAGGTGGGTGAACAGAAAATAAAACTAGGAAAGAAAATACAACTAGCTAAAACAATAAACTGACCTCACTTCAATCTCTGTGACAGAGATGATGGTCTGTCACAAAGATAGGTGGGTAAACTGAATAAAACTTGTAAATGAAAAAACTAACTCTAAGCAACTACTTCTACAAATTTACAGCAGAGAAATACCCCAAAGAGAACTTCTCATTTCGGGTTTACAATGTAATAGAAGAGAGAGGAAGTGTAGTTTAGGGCCTCTTTTGGACCAAATTTTTTGCTGGGTTTTTTGGGCAATTTAGGGCAGCATAACCCCCTCTTTCTGTGCATAAAACCTGCAAAAAATAAGCAACTTACTTGTTGGAAATTACTACAGAAAACTGAACAGAAAGTTAGAACAATTTAGTGAAAAACCCAGAAATTTTACAGAAAAATCCGAACTTTAAAATTTTAAGAAAATGAAATTTCAGCAGTTAAAAATGAGACTTTTGGGGGTGCAAATGGTACATAAACATCAGATTTATAAGCCTATACTAATATAATATGGATGGGGGCCCTAAAACAAGGGTTATATTCACTATACAGTGAATAAAACCCAGTTTTATCAAGGAAAACAGAAAATGGCCAAATTGAAAATCTTGAAAAATGAACACTTGAAGGAGCCCTTCTTGGCTTGGAAAACCTGTAAATAAACTTGAGAGAGCTGCAAATGTAAGCAAAGAGGTGAGTACCCAATAAATCTACCAAAATACTTTGATAAATATTATTGAAAAAATTCACAAATGGAAGTAGAAATACTTCTACTTACAGATCCCTCCACAAAATACTTTGTTGAGAGCTATTTAAGCTAGTACAAATGCAAATAAAAAAAATATGATACAAGTTACCTCACCAAAAATATATGGAATGTAGCATGACGGCACAATGTTCCTCCAAAGTATTCTTCTATTACAGCCCAACTAGGGCAAGATTCAATACAAAAGAGCAAGAGGCTTGGGCCAAATGCTTAAGAAAATATGAGAAGAGAGTAGAGAAAAATTCCAACAGCATAACAATAGCATGAGAGAAGTTGTGAAATGAGGGAGTGAGACCCTCATTATATAGTTGAGGAATACCCCAACCCTTTGAAGATCAATGGTCAAGATTAGATCTAGATTTAGGTTAAATCTCCACCACTAGATCTAGGTATTTGACTTTGCATCCTCCTCAATCATTCTACATCCTTAGAATACTTTTCAATCCATGGCGTAGGTGCTTGATCCATGTCTTAATCAATCTACACCCTTAGATCTAGGGTTTTCATGACTCAAGTGGGGCCTCCTTTGACTCAATTTTTAATTTTATTATTTTTAATTTAATCTTTAATTTTTTAATCTTTTAATCTTTTATTTTATTTTTTACTTTTACTTTTTATCTTTTTATTATTAAATCTTTTAATCTTTTTATTTTATCTTTTACTTTTTATAATTTCTATCTTTTTATTCTTTCATTTTTTATCTTTTATTTATTTATTTATTTTATATATTTAATCTTTTACTTTAATTTTAATTTTTAATATAATGTTTAATTTTTTTATTATTTTTTAATTCTTGATCTTTAATATTTTAATCTTTTTTTAAGACAAGAGGGAGGCCCCACTTAGGAGATCTTCAGACATATTTTGACTATGGGAGGCGGAAAAATTTGAAATAAATTTTCATAGG